>JAOEGS010011851.1:24547-35426 GCA_025447755.1 Corythornis vintsioides | reverse complement strand
AGCTTAGCATGAAAAATACCAAAGGCTACAAAGAAATGCCCATTTCTTCTGCGTGATAAAAGGCAAAAGATGTGTCCCAATAATTTTTCACAAGTCCAAGACAAAGTTGCAAGTTAATTTGGCAGGCAAAGGTTCAAGATGGAAAGCACTGAAAATTCAGTTTTCTCCCAACAGTGTTTCTATGTCTTGTGAAGTAGGTAAAGTGTCTTATTAGTGAGTTCATGTAAAAATTGCTCATTTCAGTAGCCTGAGTAGTGCTCCAGTGGTGCTCACTGCCCTCAAATATGCACCAAATTAACGGGGTGAGCATCGTTAAAACAATTCCAAGAGACACCCAACCTAGAGAGACAGAAATGAGTTCAAGCTAAAAATCGGTGACATTTGACTGTTCTTTTTTCCCTGCCTGATTTATCTATAATTCAGACTGCTTAACTTAACTTAAACACAGATACCACAGTCAGAGTAT
This sequence comes from Corythornis vintsioides, assembly GCA_025447755.1. Lineage (NCBI taxonomy): Eukaryota > Metazoa > Chordata > Aves > Coraciiformes > Alcedinidae > Corythornis > Corythornis vintsioides. Next base: position 34,960 of record JAOEGS010011851.1, on the reverse strand, counting down.
TTGTTAAAGCACTAAGCTGACAAGTCCGGAGCACCGGCCATTATTTCTCTGGGAGAGTCAGAGGTTTGAGCCATTTATTTTGCAGCCCGACACTCAGCACCACAATTCCTTGAATTCCCAAAGCTTTTCATCCAGCTTCCTCAAGGACAGCTATCATGTCTTAGCTGCTGCAGTGACAGATGGGATACAACGTGTCATGTGATGGATAACGCTGGAGCCACAGTACTTAATCCTTCTAATACTAATAGCAGCATTATCATAGAGATTTATGAGAATGTCAGTTCCAAGTTCCCAGTTCCATTCATGGGTTTTTAAAACTTCAGCTGCAAAAAACATGCATCCATCCCATTAATTCTAATTATCATGGTTCATCTTCTCAGCAGTTTTGTACTCCGGAACCTTTCAGTGCAAATTAACGTACCAAAAAAGTGTATTAATTAATATTTGTAGCTTTTAATTTCTGCAAGAGTGTTGTCTGGAAGCAGCTGGCAGTACAGGGCCGCTGCTATTGAATCTTTGCCAAACAAGTGCAGATGTAATTTTGTTATCTCTTGCTTAGTCATTTACGCAAATTAATTTGAACAATTAGCCTTTTACTGGTCGTTCATGAATCATGCAAAAGGGATCTGCCAAAAAAAATTGCTCGTTGACAGAAAAGAATTGGTTAACATTGGAAATCTTACAAAAAGGTATTGCTGCAGTTGGGGACTTGAGGGGGAATCGAGGTGCTCTTTTCATCTTCTGGTGTGTGCCTTATCTGTCCTACTTGATGCTCTGCATTGCTGTTGGAGGGAAGAATTCTACAGGAAGAGTAAGCAGTAGAAATTTGGGAAGTTGGTTTTGGGTGAATACCAAAAAAAAGTTGTTTTCTTGCTTAAATGTGTTCTTGTCTTCACTGCTTGTGAATGTGGGATGAGTTTCTTTTGAGAGAAGCTCTGTGGTGAGATCTGAAGGAGCAGACTTGCTTGTTGTCTGAGAAAACACCCACATCTTTAGTTTCTTTCTACATCATTCTAAAGTCTGTTCTCTTACTCAAATATCTGTCATTAAACAGGCCTCCAAATACAAACTGCATCCTTGACCTGAAGAGATGCTGGGGTTTGTCTTCAGGTACCTCACAATGTGCAGCAGCTGAAACTTCAACTCGTGTTGAGAATGCCAACTGGCATGTGCAGCCTGAGTCTGAATGACAGCACACTCAGGTGTTTCAAAGAATCATCTCACTGCTCTTTTCTTAAATACCACACTTGATTTTTTCAGTCAGGTAATACAGATAATTAATTAGCAAATGGTGTCATCCAGAGAGTCTGAATAGTGCTGTGAATTAAAATTTCATTTGCAGTTACTGTCGAGTATATACTCTCTTTAGTATTATTTTCTCTCTCAAAAATGTTATGGTTTTTTTTCTGTTTGAATTAAAATGCATCAATCTGAGCTTTGTGATGGATATTCCCAAGTGTAACTCTCAGGTGGCTTTTAAGGTATGACAATGACATCACATCCAAGGTATCGTGACCTTTCCCTGTGATTTCACTCTTGAGACGGTTCTGGCAATTTTCTAACGTGACTGGAACTGCTGTAAAGTTTTCTAGCTGAAGAAAAAAAATCCTGCAGAACAGGTAAAGCTCTTTGGACTTGGAGCACAAGCAGAACCTCCCCAGTCCTGCTTTGCCTGAGGCTTTCCTGAGGCCATAGGTGGAACTTTGGGATGAAATCCTTGTTTTGTGGAAAGATCAAACAGTGACTCCTTAGCTGAGTCAAACAGTGCAAATTCCAGTCCAGCAGGGTGAGGTACCAGTTCCTTTCCTTCTAAATGTTCTTTTCCAAGCTGCAATTTCCCAGCCTGTATTGTTCTTTGTCCGTTTGATTGTGGGGATGCCAGCTGTGGTGTGACAAATCACAGCTATTTGCAATCTGTTGGAATTCTTAGGCATGGTACCAGAGATCATTTTCTGATAACTGATCTTGCAATCACTTGGTGCACGTGCATCTCTTCAGAGCCTGAGGTGCCCTGGTGAATTGAAGGCTGTGGATTTATTCACACCCCTCACACCCATGTGCGTGTGTCAGTGTCTGTGGTGTGGGACATGCTGGTGTTTAGAGCTGGCCCTTTAGATATATCGTGGCATTAATTTACATGTCATCAAATCACATCTTGCTCTGACAGTGTAAAACTCCAGTTCATGTGTTGGGTTTTTAATGCTCAAAATTCAGCTGAAGCTTCTCCCTCAGCAGAGAGATCCAATTGTTTACTGATTTGTAACTCCCAATAAATATTTCCTTCAGGAAAGTGCATCAAACCCTGTTATCCATCTGTTTTTAGGGTCCCTGGCTAATCAGGGAAGTGGACTCTCACTGACACCCTGAGAAGAATGAAGTTAGTTCCTCTGTAATTGAAAGTATCACTAGTAAACTTGGCTGGAGCTTGATTAATGGTATATTAAAATCAGAGTCTTCATGGTGAGTGCTAGATAAGGAGTTTTGGGCAAATTACTTGGTTACTGGGAAACCTTTAAATTTTAATCATGGAGACACTTCAGCATCATTAGGAACTGAAAAAGACAATGGGCACTGGGAGGAAGTTATGTGAATTGATGTGCTTTTCAGTCTCTTCTTCTGGGGTGCTATTGAGTGATGCATGGGCTGCAATCGAGACTCCTCTCACTCCCCATGCCTTTGATTGCTGTTGTTATAATTTAATATTATACAGATCCTCACAATCGTGGAAATCAGACGAGTTAGTTGCACAAGATGATAGGTTTTAGTATAAGAAAAATTAGTTTAGGGTCCTGCTTTCTCCATGGAGGAAATGGAGGGGACGCTGTAACTGGTTTTTCAGACTAGTGGGAGTGGAGAAACGTGGTCTTTTATACTTGTTTAATGGGATATTTTGAATTTCAAACATACATTTACAGCTCTGTTGTTGTATTGAGAGTATCTGTAAGCTCTGTTGGTGCATGTATGGAATATCTGCAATACATGGACATTTATAGAGGTGGCAAGTGCTAGAACAGCACTTTATGGGGATACACATGGAATGTAGATGTCCCTCCTGGGTGACAGATCCAATGCCAACAAGTGCCCCTAGAACTGCTGCACTCAACTCCTGAAGTCACATCTTTTGTTTCTGCCCAGGATTTTCAAGTGACTAGGATGTCAGGCTCTCATTGTGATGTCATGGAATAGACTAGAATCATGGAATTGTCGGGGTTCTTCTTTCTTTTCCAAGCAGTAAGTTCATGCTGTCAGCAAAAATTCTGATTATTCACCCCTAAATTCCTGAATGTGCACGTTTCTATTATTAAATGTTATCCTACTTCTCTCATTGCACTCCCCAGATCATTTAATTTACCTGTGTGATACTCCTTTGGGTTGGCAATGCCTTCCAAATTCATGTCATGAAAAGGAAGAAAAAAAAAAAAGTAATTGGTATACAAGCATTCTTTGTCAAATTAATTATCAAAACTGTTCAATAAGATGAGTTCTGACACCTATGCAACGTGGGATTAAAAGTGATTTGTCCAAAGTCACATTGGAGTGCTGGAAAGAAGATGCTTTAAACCCCAGTGTGTTCTCTACATTGGAGAAACATTCCTTTTCTTTCTCAAGGAAAATTTACTGGGAAACATTTACTAGAAAACTAAGCTGGGGGAATAAAAAAGTTGATTTCTAGCAAAGACAGAGATTGCTGCACCAAAAACTATTTGTAGGAAGAACCAAAAAGCTGCTTTTTCCAATAGATGCATCAGAGAAGTTGTTGGGGTTGAAGCTGGAGATTCACCAAAGGAAACTCTCAGCCTGTTTTGCTGGCCAAAAATTCACTATGTGAGGTGCTCCTATAGGATGGAGGAATCCTAAATCCAAACTGTTGGCCTGAAGAAGGCACAGTAGCAGTGTACAAAGAGATCTTTCCCTGTGACATCCACCCATTCCCTTGTTTTCTTGCTGCTGAGAGATTTTTACAACAGAGGAGTTTTCCTAGAGTAGGAAATCATTTCCATCCCAAACAGCCATGGGCTGGAGGCTGAATTCTGACCACAGAAGAAATGCTGGATGAAAAAAGAAGAGGAAGGAACACATCCTGGCAGGGCAAGTTGTGCTTTTTTGGCTTGTTTATTTGTTTGTTTTGAAATAGATGATGTGTATTTAGGAATTGAGAATATTAGAGCAAGTCCCGGGGGGATACAGATTTCATGGAAGGGGGTGAAGTTGTTGTGAAAACATACCATTTATTAAATTTTCTCCTTCTTCTGTTGATTTTGTGATTTGTGAGGACTTCAGCTTCACGTGTGCCCCTTTTTAATTTGCCATGTAACAGTTGTGCATGTGCACACAGCCATGCTGGGGTGAATTCTTCAGAGCAGAGCAGCCTCTGGTGTATTTCACAAGTGCAGTCAAGAGCTGCAGTTGCCTTTGCAACCTTCTGCATGGCTGAGCCTGCAGGACACGTGGAGTTTGTGGAGGTGTCCAAGCATTGACATGTGCTTGGCAGCTCCATCTCAAAGCCTGTGTCCCACCCCAGGGTGTCCCTGAGCTGTGTCTGACTCCAGAGCAGCCTAGGGAGGGCTCCAAGGGCTGTTCCTGGGCATCACAGCCCATGTGGGTCATGTTTGAGCTCTGAACTGCTGGCTGGTGGGAAGGGGCAGGGCTGGAAACAAGGGCATTACATGGATTCACTCCCTAAAAATATATATTTTTTTATGTAGTGATGGCAATTCATAGCTGTTTTTGTCCTTTCCCTCTCCTCCTTGATCTCTTTTTATTTATCTCTCAATTTCTTTCTATTTCTTTGTCACCACATCACTGGGAGAGGAGAAAAATCAGGAGAAGATTCTGATTAAAGATCCATCATAAATTAATGAACAAAAGTGCAATCCTAGCACTTCATGCTAGAGTGGAACATTTAGAAAAAAAACCTCGTGAAGTGAAACATAAGAACACTAGAAAAGTTTGGATTGGGGTCTAAAAATTCTTTGGAAGGCTGTGTGCTAATCAACAGCAAGTGTGAGAATCAGTTAGGTTGATAGGGCAGTGAATGACTTGTATTTTTTTTTTTATATATATTGGAGTTTTTCAATCAGCATTTTCTGAAACATGGTTTCTCATTATGATAACGATGATGGGATTAATTATCACCACGAGAACAAGTGATAATGGTACTTTGAACTGTATTTGGCACCCTGTGACACAGACTATTACTTAGGGGTTTTTTTTTCCATCCTCCAGGAGGTGTGTGCATTGAAAGGTGCTGACTTGCTCACCAAAGAATGGGTGAGCTGGGGAGGAGCTGTGGAGGGAGGACTAAGACTGGCCAGGCAGGATGGCTGCCCTTTCACAGGGTCATTACCTGGTTGCATGAGGGTATCAGGAGGAAAACCACTGAAAACAGTAATTGGTGTTAACATTTAGCTGCAGCACTACTCTGAACACCACGCCCGAGTGAAAAATAGGTGATAAAACTGTGAAATCACAGGCAAAACATGTGGCTAACACTGTAAAAAGCTGCCTTCTGATTCTCCTGTAAACACCTGGTGAATTTGCTGGGGAAAAAAAAATAGATCACAGGTTGTTCCATGTGCAGTTTTATCATCCATCTCCTACTGCTGTGAATTCCAGAAGCCCCTTTCTGTCTGAAGCCCTATTTGTTATCATTTGGTTCTCATATGGATGGTTACCCAGATAGAAGAATGTGCTCCTGAACTTCTTTCCCTGTAATTAAATTGATTCAAGGGATGTGTAAAGCAGCTTCTGGTGCTGTTTAGTATCCCTCACTATGCTAACTAATTAACGTATAACAGACGTACACGTACTAAGGTCTCACAATGTTATCTGATTAATAAGCAATAACTTCCTCAGTAAATCAAAATTAAATGCCTACTAAGGACAGTAAGTTTAGAACCCTCCTGCCTAGAGACTTTACACTGATTGATTCATTAAAGATTGCATTATCTTAGGAAGATCAGTGGAAAAAACCCCTTGTGAACAGCTCTGCCTTTTGCTTTATCTGTCAAGTTTCAGAGCAAAGGAGTAAAAGGAAGGAGTAAAAGCTCTAGGAAGTGCCTTGGGTAAGTGGTGGCCTCAAGGGCACAGCCTGACAAGGGGTGTAAGCAGGGATGGGCTGGCCTCCAGGTAGGGTTGGAGAGGGAAAGAGTGATGTCAGAGCAGCATATCCCTTCCTGAATTTATGAGCCCATCTTGTAGATAATTAATGTCCCTGCTCAACCTATCCAAAATTGAGCTGGTGATTTCATAAAAGGTACTGGAAGCCTGAGGTTGAAGAAATAAAATACCTCCAAAAGGGTGGAAGAAAAGGAAGGCAAATGCCTTTTGCAAAGGGAGATGCCTCTGGAGGAGAAATATAAGCACTTAATTCTCCACAAGATTCATAAAGTTTTGCTTTTCCCTTGGACCTCCCAGTTGGCAGAAAATGAGAGAGAATGGCAGTGATAGAGCTGTAGATTTTTACCTTGCAAATGTAACCAAAATATCTTTTTTAATAGCTCTGGTTTCTGATAATGCTTTGACTTGACATTGATTTTAGGTCTACTTTATATCTTTAGTATTTTTATCTGGTGTTGAAGACTAATTATTGTGAGTTAGAACAAAATCAGGGAAATCCAAAGTATTAAGTTACATTTCAGGTCATGGTGAGCCTCTGCTCAAACATGTTGACCCTGAGCTTACTTTTACATTAAGGATGAAAAACAAGAAGCTGTTTTGAGAACAAGAATCTAACAAAATGATTTTTTTTTTTTTTACTTTACCATGAAACTATTTTTTTGACTTTACTCCGAAAGTCCATTAATTTTTTTTTTTGTCACAGTGTTAACCTGAAAAAGATAAAGATACATCCTCATTTTCCTTTAAACTTTTTCCACTCCATTCCTTTTTAACTCGTTCCTATAATCGTCTGTTTTAAGTAACATCTCTGACAGCAAAACCTATGAGGGTTTTCAGATTCAATAACCAGGCCTGGGAAGGAGACATTCCTCATCTCAACTTCAGCTGAGTAACTGCAGATCCTTAACATTACCCTCTACACTGGAGGTCTTCAAAGCCATCAATCTGTTGGAAATATGCTGACAGCTCAGAGTGGTTCTGTAGTGTCTAAAATGTGCTGCTCAAAGAGTGTGGTGTTCTTAGATCACTTGCAAAGAGATGACTTATGAGGCAAGAGGTTGAGTTTTCTCTTGCAAGGCACCTTATGCATCTGGCAGCACCATGTACGTGGTCCCACCATGCCCTGTGCTCTGGTGGGGATGGGACCATTCTGGTCCAGCTCACCAAGGTCAGGAAATCCCAGATGAGCAGAGAAGAGTGTAAGGGGCCACCAGTAAGGAAATGGAAAGTAATTTTTAAGTATTTGGAGAACATAAACCTAGCTCCAAACCTGTGAGTCCTCTCCCAGGTCCCCAAGAAGGCTTTCAGAGTTCTTGATGTGGAAGTATTTTGAGGTGGTTTGAAACTGTTGGTTGTGGGGTGTCTTTGGGGCTCATATTTGGGTCTCAAGAGGTTTAGGGGAAATACAAGGGAAAACTTTTTCCCAGTGAGGGTGCCAGAGCCTGGAAGGGGCTGCCCAGGGAGGTTGTGGAGTCTCCTCTGCAGATATTCCAGCCCCACCTGGATCTGTTCCTGGGTGACTTGGTCTAGGTGACCCTGCTCTGGCAGGGGGGTTGGACTAGATGATCTTCTAGCTCCCTTCCAACCCCTAACATTTGTGATTCTCTGATATTGGCCAAAACTGAGCTGTGTGTCTTCAGCATTACCATTTCTCTGCCAGATCTGCATTGCCCTTCCTCCTGAGGAATTCTGAGTTTAGCCTTTGGAAGAAAGTTTCTATATTTCTCAGTTAGAACAATCTCTCTCTTATTGTTTTGCTGAAATAGTTTTTAACACTGCTTTTAATTCCACTGTTTTTCCTCATACAATCACTATTAGCTGTGCCAAAGGATGCTGTGTACAGGTCTCCCAGAGTAAGAGCCTGGCTGTTGTGCCTCAAACCTTGTGTGGTGGGTGCTAAGATCTGGAAGGACCTCCCTGGAGGGGAGAAGTGCTGATTGCTCCCAATGTGTCCGTGCTCCCCTTTGGCTCCTTGCAGCTGGGCTTTAGAAAAGACAGAGTTTAGCTCTTCAGAGGTGGGACTCTGTCTGTCCTTCAGCTCAGTGCTGGCTCAGACTGCAGCCTGGGGCAGGTAGTGAGAACCTTGTCTCTGTAGCTCTCTCCCTCACTCTCCCTCCCCTCTTTCCAAACTCTTTCCTAGAGTAATAGGAAAAGGTGTTTCACTCCAAGGTTCTCCCTTTTCACATAGCAAAGATCCCCTCCTAAAGAAATGACATAAAAAAACCCCAAACAACAACCAACCAAAACAGAAAACCCCAAAAAACCCAGTTATATAAGATTTTGTTTGCTTGCTTCATGCTGATTATTGCTGTTTTCTGTGCTAGGTTTCAAGGGGACAGTTGTTTCCCCAGAAATAGTGACAGATCTACAGGTGCTTTCAGTCCTGATGTGAAATACTTTATTTATTTTAATATATGTGTTTGTGCATTGAGGGAAAGACAGTATTGCCTCTTCTTCAAAGATGTTTTGCTGTAATATGGAATAGAGTCATATTTTTATTTTTAATAAAATAAAGCCTGACTGACACTTGATATTCCTTCCAGGGGAAAAATCTGGTGCCCTGCATCTCCCAGGAGGAGGAGGCTTTGGTGGTATCCTGGTGGAGATGGAACTCGTGGCAACAGAAAACAGACCTGCATGAACTTTCTGTTCATGATTTTTCCAGGTCAGTGCAGTTGCCAGCTGGATAAGTGAGTCTCATGTCAGAATTGCTTGGTTGAAACAGGTGAAGTGGGTCTTCTAAATTCCTTTAGAAGGCAAGACTAGGATTTGAGGTGCAAATGTAAGGTGATTCCCTTCTGAATATTACACTGATATTGATCTACACTTCCAGCATCACCTGCTCCTTTTCTGTCAACACAATATAATGATATTCACACTTAATTGTGTCCATTTGTAGCTTGAAATAACCCAATGAGTTGTTCTGTACTTTAGAAAATCACAGGCACAGTACAAGTGATGTAGATGAAGCATTATCAATCTCCAAGTGAACCATTTAGTCCTGGAGCTGATTAATGTTTCCCTTGCAAATATTTGAAGGGGTTGTGTTCTGATCTTTCTGACATGAAAGACTAAAGCCAGGAGTCTAAAGCCATGTAAGGCAGTTTGATACCCAGGCAACATCAAAATGTAGTGGGAATTGGGTCTTTAAACCCCCTCCACTACATTTGAGACTTCTGCCTGATGAATTCCACCACATACTGATAATTTCTGCTAAGCAGGAATATATCTTAGGTTCAATATTTAGACTTTTGTTCCTTTTCCCTTTTTTTTTTAATTTCATTTTTTTCACCTCCTTGGCGTTTGATGCCCGTGTCTTTGGTCATTAAATGTGATTTTATTTCGAGTTGTAGCCTTGTCCTGCTCCAGCAAACCCACATTTTGGGCTAAATCCTGACTGCCTTGGGTTTCGAGTCAGTCAGATTTCCTATGCATGTGATTTTTATGTCCTCTGTGGAAGGTCATATGGATGCTGAATGGTTCTGATATGTTAATACTATTCTCCAGATCACTGGATCTTCTCCACCAGAAGCTACAATGTGTAAGTGACACACTTGCACTGCAGGAATGCTGGTCCTGACCCCAAGTCTCCAGTATGTTAGTTGCTTTGCTGCAATACCTTTGGGCAAAGCCACTCAACCGTGTTGCAAACAACTTGCTTTAAGACTGGAGCACATACTGTTTACTGTATAATCCTCTCTAATGCTCTCTATTTTTTATTATTTTTTTTTTTCCTCAGAAAAGATTAAAGAACAGAATTGCATTGGAACTGGTGGAGGCATGATCCATGCCCCCTTGATTATATGGAAACATTAAAATATCATCAGCATGTTAATTTTATCAACTGAACTGTATGAGATTTATTCATATCTCTTATCTATTGCATTAGTCTGGAAATACAATTTATTCTGATGGCGGGAATGTCAGATGGAGAGACCAAAAACATCTGGACTTCTTAATACGAAACAAATTTTCTGGGATGTAGATTGCCACTTTAAAATTAATTCTGCTAATAAGGAGGCAGATATTTCATAGCCTATTGATCCCTCCAAGTAGGGCCCCAGCCCTTTATTGGGGTAAAACAGGTAGACACAAGGAAGGTTCTTTGAAGATTTGCAGTTCACATGTCTTCTGTTAACGTATTTGAATATCAAATACAACAGATTGATTTAACATCCTAATAATAATAAAAAAAAATACACACGAGCAGATAAAGCCCAGCCATTGCAAACTACAGGATTAATAAAAATCAATGAAAATTCTCCTAGAAAAACAACACATCTTAAACATTTC
>JAOEGS010011851.1:0-13807 GCA_025447755.1 Corythornis vintsioides | reverse complement strand
TGGAGTCCCTGTGAGCCCTGGAGGGGTTTCCAAGCCCCCCATGGAGCTGTGGTGCTGAGGGCCATGGGGCAGTGGTGGCCTTGGCTATGTTCACAGTTGGACTAAATGTTGGTAAAGTTCTTCTCCAACCTAAACAAGTCTGTATTTCTATTTTATCTGAAGAAATGGTGACTTCATCTTGTGGCTCCACATGAAAAGTTGTTTCATTTGAAGGTGCTTTTAGGAGTTCCAGTTCATCTGGAAGTCTCCTGTGCACTCTGGGGTTATTGCTGAATAACTTCTCACTCCCACTTTTCTATACCTCTGAAGGGAAACAAAATCCAACCCTCTGCTTCCCTGGGGTGGGCTGAAAGCCACAGGAAGGGAATTGTTTACAAGAACTCAACTCTTACACAGCCTACCTAGCAAACAGAAAGTAATGAAGACAGTTCATTAAAACAGACAAAAATGCTGGATACAAGAAGGAGCAACTGGCCTGGATTATTTGATAAGGGTGAGCAACACCCAGCCTTGCTGGGAAACACCATTCACACATATTTCTGACCCAGAGTAGCTTCTCATCCCCCTTGTTTAGCCCAGGTGTTTCTCCTGAACTCATTCTGGCACTGAGAAGGCACCAGCACCACTCCCTCCACCTGGCAGCAGGATTGGTTCCACCTGCTGAGCTCTTCTCCTCCAACCAGGAAGGCATGGCTGCTGTTGCTGTTAAGTTTGCCACTAGCTGGGGAGTTTTCTGCTGTTCAGGTGGGATATTTTTCCCTTTGTCCACCCACAGAGGTAGGTACCATCAATTCATCAATGTGGAGAATATTGTTCTTATTTTTGATTGGTTGGTTTGGGGTTTTTTGTTTGGGGTTTTTATTTGTGTTTTCTTTTTTTTTTTTTTCCTGGAGTTTTAGGGATGTTTTACACTTCCAGTGCTGATCAGTGAGTCTTTCTGTAACTGAAATCATGGTTCTCTTTGGCTACTGTGAATAATTTAGCCAGATTCTCTATTGATGTGTGTTGTCTCCATTTCCCTGGGTGTAATACTCTCCTGATGGAGTTGTCTGAAGTCCCTGAAATGAGAACTCCCCATGTTGTGTAAGTTGTTTTTCCACTCTAACCTCCTGTGAGATCCTCTGAGAAGTAAACACCACATTTCATGCTTTTGACATGAGTGGCTCAATAGCTTAAATTAATATAGGTAATAATATCACCATACTAAAGGCAAAGGATTTTGTTGTTGCTGTTTTAGGTTGGGTTTTTGTTATTGTTGTGTGTGCATGGAGGCAATCTGGAAAATGATTTGAAGTTCTCTTGGCTTGGGTATGTTTCCTCAGGGAGTTTCTATGTGCTCAGCTAGACCAAACCATCTTCCCTCACTCCTCTTGGTTGTGAGCTATGGAGTAGATTTATCAGTCTGATGTTATTGCACAATAACTGCAGCTCAGAACCAATCCAGATTCTTTATATTGCTAATAAACTGGTGTACATTAGTAAATATTAAGCCATTTCTGTCAACTTTCTGGCTTTTCAAGCAAGTGCCAAAGTTGTGCAATGCCAGGGGAGTCAGATCTGCTGTGGGAAGGGGGGTGCTCAGGGGGTCTGTGCTGTCTACAAAAGAGTTTATTTCTTATTTTGGTTTAGCTTTATTCTGTACCAAAAGTCTGCACTGTGAAGGTCAGAGATTAGAGGGGATAGGAGCAGAGGGAAAATTGTTTTCCAGTTTCTTTATAGTATCAATAGGTCTGGGAAACATTTGGAGCTCTGCATCCACTTGCATTTCTTTCCCTCATTTCCAGAGGAAATTTGGTATTTTGTAACATCATTTTTCTTATTTTTTTTTCTTCAAGAGTGACTCTTGATAGACATGAAGCATGATGTGCAAGTATATGCATTGCTAGAAAAAAGTCTTGATTTCCTGGAGTTAATCAGGAGCACAGGGAAGGGTTGTAGAAGCTTGCCCTCCAAACAGGACAACTTGGGTTTGGATTGATCTGCAGCATGGGAACATGCAGCCTGCTGCTGTTTCTGTCCATCAGAAATTCCCCAGCAGTGTGTGTGCCCTGGCATGCTCAGGAGGAGGAGCATCCCATGAACTTTCCCAGTGTTATCTTGGTATTTCCCTTCAAATCCTTCCTGGAAGGTGTCCTTTCTGCAATGACTGTGGAAAAGTGGAGGTGAAATCAGCCCCATGGGTGCTAGTGATGGCTCAGTGTAGTTTACTTGCTCACACCCAGCTGTGCACATCCCTCTCTTGTGTTTTGGAACACAGACTGTATTTTATGGCCTATTTCTGTGGCCCCCAACATGAGGGAGCACTAGGCCTCGTGCAAAGCCTTGGGGGCCTTGGTCAGGCAAATTATTATCCATGAAATGTGCAGTGGATTCAAAGAACTAAATAGCTCTGGCTATTAACTATTACTATAACCAGTCCTTAAATGCCTTAGGTGAATTAGGTAGTTGTCAGACTGAATTATATTAGCAATAATCAAATAATAAATACCACTTGAACATGAAAATATTGCAAGATGACAACAAAACTGTGAGATTATTGTAGCTCAACCTCTCCTTTCCTATAACATTGACTTGATTCATAAGTATTGGAACTTTTACTTCTACCTGTCTGGAAAGTGGCAAATTTTTTTCTACCCTGCTTATATTTTTGAAGGGTATTTTTAAAGCTGTGAAGTCCAAAGTTATCTATGGTGGGCTTGGTTTGGTTTTGCTTGGTTGTTTTTATTTGTGTGGGGTTGGTTTGTTGTTGTTAAATATTTATTTATTTACAGTAAGCTGTGATTCTGGAGCACAAGGAAAAATAGTTAACATCAGAAATAGCTGACTTGTCCAAACTACAAACATGTGAGAGTCCTGGTTAAGTTTGTAAAAAAAAATATTTGAGCAGATTTAACAAGACTTAGTGAGATTTTTTGCTAAGACTTCCTATCACTTGATCATCTTGAAAAATCCCCTCTTCCTTCAAAGCCTTGCTGAACCCCAGTGAACACCCAGTTATTTATTTCCATCTGGAGAAAGATTAACAGGAAACTTTACAAGGGAGTTAACCAAGAGCTTTTACAGTCATAAAATATTCTCTGTGTGCCCCTTTAGTAGGTACTTGTCACTTGAAACAGAAAGCTAAGGTAGGGCAAATAAAGCAGTTCCATGGTGAATTTGGAAATGGTGGTTTATTTCACTGGAAGTTGCATCTTGATTGGAGCCTTTGACTTTACTGCTGAAGAAATTGTAGCTCTTCAGAATCCAAAATTTTTAACATGAAAACACATGGTTGAACTACTAGAAGTAGGAATTGCAAACCTTGGGTTGAGAGTTACCCTTTCATCTCCCCAGTGTATCCCTTTGGGATGTCTTTATGATTTCCATACTCTGTAAGACAATTTCATGGTAAATCCTTTGGGATTTGTTACTCTGTGCTTTGGAGAAATGCTCTGTGTAGTTGCTCAGCCTGAGAGTCTTTACTCAGGGGGGTCTCTGGACACACTCTTGTGGCAGCAGAAGTGCTCACTGTAAGCATGTGGAAATTATTTTGCCTATTTTCTATGCTCCTGTGGAAATCATTTAGCATCCTCTCTACTTTCCAGAGCTAACCAACCAAGTGCCACTGATCCCAGGGGAATCTGGGGTCTTTGGAAAGCATGTGCTGTTCCTCCTGAAGTTTGTCATTGCAGTTGTGGCAACAATGAGCCCCAAAAGTTGAGTATTTCCTTTGTTTTTACTACACACCAGCCTGTCACCCTCCCCAGCATCTCCAAAAAGAAATACTGTGATCCAAAGAGCTCTGTGTGTGAATGGCAGCCCCCAAGGGCCATGGCTGTAAAAACTTTAATGGTGTTACAGGCCACTGGTGACACCAGAGGTGTTGCTATTAGCTTGTGCAGCTTGGTAGAGCTGGATACAACACAGGAACATGAAACTCTTCACTATAAGCTCACACAAAACTCTCATTTGGCTTCATTTCTTTTGGCCTCCTAGCTATGGACTAAAATAAAGTGCTTTATTGTACCTGTCCATGCCTCCAGTATCTGTCTGCCAACTTGCTGCTGTGTTCAAATGGGGCAGGTGCATCCATAGCTCATGGAGAAGTCCTGGCCATGCTTTGCTGATGTAACACATCTAGAACATTTGACTCCTCCTCTCTTTTGGGTCATAGGTAATTGGAAAAAATCAGATGTAACTTCAGAGGTATCTGTTTGCACAGCAGGTCACTGTCACCCCATTCCTTCTCACCTGCCACTTAGACCAGTTAACATGACAACCTGACAGTGGGTTTTAGATGTCTAATGTGGGCATCTGCCCATGATTATGTAAGATATATATATATATAATTTTTTTAATGTTCTTTAAATTTAGCATATTGTCTTCTTTCTTTTCCAACTCAACTGGGAGATGCCTCTAGATTTAGTTAGATACTCTCATCACCATTACATCTCTTTCACTGCCTGTATCTCATATCTGATCTATGAGATATTTTTTTTCATGTGCATGACTTCCCAGCTAATTTAACTCACCTGAAGGTGCCTAACTGCACCAGGCTTGGTTTTTTGAGTATTTATTCCTTTATAAACCCATAAAGCATAAGTAACTTCATTCTACCAAGTCATATTGTCAGCATGATGAAACCTAGACATTGATTTAATAGGATGGAATGATGGAAATAGTAAATGTTGGGTTTTTTTTAATTCCTTGTATCCTTTCCTTTCACACTGAATGTTAGTATTTATTTTCAGACTACACAGACACAGTTTCTTAAACTCAAGTTGGACAACCATCCAAAGTTTAGAGTCTTATTCAGAGACACACCTACTAGAGAGTATGTATTGGACATGGAGTAAAATAGTTCCACAAGTTTCTCAGATTCAATAAGTTACCCTCACATTATGAAGACAAAGCTTCTTTTGAAATACTTTTAATTTATTAGACCATTATTATTCCCAATTTCTTTGTTTCATGGAGTGTACCTCGATTGCAAATCCTTTCAGCATAAACAAGGGAATAGCAGAGAACTTAAATACTTCCTTAATCAAGCATTTTTAAGATGTTCAATGGATTATTGAATACTTTGGTAGCTCTTTTAGCTGATACAGAAGATTTTGTAACTTTGCTGGCAGCAGTTCTTTTTATGGCAGGATGAATTACAGCTGAACTACCCTTCCAACCCCTACCATCCTATGATTTTATGATCCTAAAGTTGGGGGGGAAAACCCATCCCTTTGGCTGTGGTTTATTCCTGTCTACTGCCAAAGGGGTTCTGCCTCTCTGTACCTTGTGTGGTTTTCAGGGTGGATGAAGCACTTGGCAATATGGAAACTTTCAACTGGGCTTGGTAATGTATTCTTCTCTTGTTAATGAAGAGCCATAGCCCTCTACACTGAAGAAATTACAAATATTCATGTGCCATATTGAATTATTAAAAAAACTACAGCCCTGAGTGTTTGCTATCTGTTTAATGAGCATTAATCCTGTTGTTGAGGTTGCATCTCTGGCATTTTCAGGTTCATTTAGATTTCTCTGGATCCTCAGGTGAGCGTTGCTGCTTTTCAAGCAAAGTGCTTCAGCCACCTCCAAAATCTGGTGCTCCAAAGAGCTGGGTGTGGGGTGGTCTGGAAATACAATTGTTGAATGTGCTCTGCAAGGATGGAGAGCAAAGAAAAGTTTACAAGCCTCAAGGAGGCAACTGCTGTTGTTTCTTTGGGGGTTCCCTGTTAGAGAAGTTAATTAAGGCAAAAATACCTCCTCTTATTCACAGCTCTGTTGATTGGCTGCTTAGTAAAATCCTGCTTGGGCTGTGGAGACCAAACTCCTGAGTCTCAGTTAGTGGAAATAATGACTTCAGTGTAGTGATTACCTATTTAATTGTCATCCTTGTTTTAGTGTATCTAATATCCACGGGCAGCAGGACCAGGGAGGGATCAGAGCCAGTGATTTCCTCCTGGGTGAATGGGTGTGTGTTCATGGTGTGCTTTCAACTGCACACCCCATGGGCTCTGAGGGAATAGGTCAGAGATGCTTTTCAGTACATTAGCCTGGGGGAAATGCACTATCATTAGGAGAACTGCTTTATTTATTTTTTAATTATTCTTATTTTTAAATGATAGACTCATGGTGTAATCAACAGCACCTTTAACCACTAAGTGAATTGGAATTTATCTTCAAGGTTCAGAGTAATGCATTGTTCAAGACAAGGATATTCTCATCAGCAGCTGATTGTGGCAGAGATTAACTCCCAATCTTGTGTTAAAATTTGTATTTACATTTGAAATGGGAACAGGAGTGAGTTGATGGATAGGTTTCCATTTAAAACTGAAGACTGAAAGTCCTTTCCTTACGGAGACTAAATGTACTGTGTGCTCACAATCTGCACAGCAAGTTCCCTTGCCACACATTTCAGTGAAAAGCAGAGAGGGGAGGGGTTTTGTCTCTTTTTATATTGAAAAAGAGGAGAAAAAAAAAGGCAGAAAAGAGCTCTTTGAGACTCTTTCCAGTTGATGCTCCATGTTGTGACATGTCATGTAAAACTGCATCTGTTATGTTGAAATAAGAACAGAAGAGAGACACTTTGACATGACGAATCACAACACAACTTAACAGCAGGAGCCTTTAAAAGGCACCACGGTTTCGTTGTCACTAACCCCAGCCCTGAGAGAAATGGAGGTATTTAGCTGAACTTCCAGCCTCACTGCAGCTCTGTTTCTTCCCTAATGAATTTTCCTCCTAACATGGAGCCCAACCCGGCCGTTATCACGGGGAGAAACTCCTGGCAACTTGGAAACCTTGAAATCAAGGGAAGTTTTGCTTGAGTGAAGACCTCAGGATCAGGCCCAGGAGTTTTTTTACTGTCTGTGAAGTATAAAATAGACTCAGATTAAGCTAGCAGACTTGTTATTTGACAGTTTATAAAATATTTTAGTATCTTTCTGGCAGTAGCAGTTTGAATGTTGGCAAATGTACACGTTGCTTGCAGTTACAAACCCTTGTAATGAGTATTTTCCACTGTAATAGCAGTGAGTTGAAATTTGGATAAACCACTTAGACTTGTGAACTCTGACATGCATGGTAACTATGTCTTTGCAAAAGAATTTTGTCAAGTATTGGAGCTCCTACTAATAGCACATCCATCTTTCTGCACACTATAAATCTTAAGAAAATTTCTATTACTCTGCAATTTGTCTGGCTTATGCTATTTATTAGCCATTTTATTCTGCTGCTTTAAGAAGTAATGTGATGTTCATTTTATTGCTGGTTCAATAAATTGTTAATTATAATGCAGTGATTGCTGCTGACGTGATTTAAAAGCCACATTAGCACTATAGCATTAAGTTTTAACTATTTTACCCTTCAATTCCCTGTTTATACAACAGTAAAAGGAAAATAGCCTTAGACTAATTTAAAAAATGAAGGTACTTGTATCTATTGATCACATGATGTACTAGAAACTTTTGTTGTTTTTTGGGGTTGTTTTCTGGTTTTTTTTTCAAAGGTTACATTCAGGTCTAAAGAAGAAAGAAAAATGCATCAACTGAGTGCAGTCTTACTGTTCAGCAAAAAGTGTTCTTAAAGCAAGATTAACCCCAAAGTTAAATTAACAGAATTACTTGGTGAAATGAGGACAATCGACATAATATATTAAAGGAACAAAATACCCAGATAGATCATCATCATTTGAGACTCATGCCTAGCTTCTGGTGCCCATTTGGTGCAATAATGGAACATAAGGGAGGCTGAGATTGGGAAACATACCCATTTTCTCCAAGAAGATTGGAAGTGGGTTTGGGAGAAATCTCCCATTTTGCTGATTTCAAGGCAAATCTTAATTGCTGCAATTGGCTGAGTGTGAAGAGGCACCAGAACTGACTCAGGATGGAAAGAACCACAGAAATACTGAGCCTGGAGTGAACAGGAACACTTACTGCTTGTTGGAAACACGTAGTAGTGTGGTAGCCTCAGACACAGAGTTTGTCAGTGAAATTATCTGCTATTCTTTGTTAAATAATTTACTTTTTCTTAGTTGAACAACCTATGCTTACAGAAAAATGGGGGGGGGGGAATAGAACAACAATGGAAACTGATATGGGAAGTTGTTATATTTGCACATATATGAGATATATAAAAATATACATCAGTAGAATTAATGGTTTTCCTTGCTAGTTGGGGATTTGTTGAAAGAAATTCAACACCTAAACTCATTAGAGAGTCCTAGGAGAGAGAATTCTTATGTTTGGCTGTATAATTGCATTGAAAAACCTGCCTAGAAAAGTTACAAATAGTTATTAGCTTGGTGATGCCTGTTTTCAAAGGTGGATTTCTTTGAATGTGAAGTGTTTTGTCCTAAGAACTTAAATTATCTTCTGGAAGGGCCTTTTCCCAAGAGGGAATAGTTTCTGCCCAGGTGGTGTATTTAGAAAAACCCAAACAAAAATAAAAGAAAAAAAATCAGCAGCCAACCCCACACTTGAATTGAATCCTAACTAATTTAATTATGCCTCATTGATTTGTATATCAGACACTGGTTAATCTGGTTTTAAATAAGGATGAGGCTTGGCACTGGTCATGCTAAAAAATACAGATATAAGGAGAAGTTTGACAGCCAGCTAGCTCCAAGATATTCAGGCTTTGGGAGCAAAGATCTGAGCTAAAGGGACTGATAAAGCTTGGTGAGCTGTCATAATGTACTTAAAATCCTATACTTGACTTAGTACTGCCTGACATTTTCAATATGGGAAATTAGGACATAAAAAATGAGTGTAGCCCATATTAAACAGATTTAAAACTGGTAAACTAATTGCAAAAAGGAATTGGGATGTTTTCAGCCATGTCTCGTGGGGATCTAGTCATGGCCTAACACATTTCCACCATATAAATAACGATCTGGATAATACCCTTTCCTCTTGAAACTTGCAGATTGCACAAGAATTAGAGGAGTGATAAAGGAAATAGTCATTTATAGAGTAATCCAGATTATTTCAGAAGAGCCTTGTCAGATAGAGCTTCAAAGCTGATTCTGTGCTGGTTAGTGGGGAAGGTGGTAGGGCTACAAAACCACGACAAAATCAGTCTCTGCAGCAAGAAATTACCCATCTCATCTTCGCAGGGTGCAAGAGGCTCTATTAAGTGTGGCCACTAGTCTGGAGCTTTGGATCAGGGATACTGGGGACTTTGTGCTAAAGCTTGTGCTGGAGCCAGTGCAGAGGAGGCAATGGAGCTGCTGAAGGGCATGGAGAATAAATCTGATGAGGAGAGATTGAAGGAGCTGGGAGTGTTTAGTGTGAGGAAGAGGAGGCTGAGGGGAGCCCTTATCACTCTCTACAGCACCTGAAAATCATTGTAGAGAGGCTGGTGCTGGGCTCTGTTCGTGACAGAACCAGAGGGGATGGATTCCAGCTGCTCCAGGGGAGTTTTTGGCTGGGCATTAGGGAATTTTATTTTCCCTGCAAGAGCAGCCAGAGCCTGGCACAGGCTGCCCAAGGAGGGGGTTGAGTCCCCATCCCTGGGTGTGTTGAATGGTGGTTTGGGTGTGTTTTTGAGGGACATGGTCTAGGGGTGAACTTTGTAGAGCAGGTTCATGGTTGGACTGGATGATCCCAAGGGACTTCTCCAACCTGAATGATTCCCTGATTCTGATGCCATGCTGGTGCAGTTCCTCAGCATCCCAGCTGGCTGAACAGCCCGGGTGCCCTGGCAGCCTGCTGTGTGGCTTTTTACTCTTCAAGCTGTTTTATGTTAAAGACCTTGTTTAAAACTTTGTTTAAAGGCTGGTTTGAATTTGTCTGAAGAATTCAGAGGGCTTCGAGCTCTCCCAGAGGCAAACACTGGGGTCGTGTGAGGCCTATGGTACTTTTTTACTCTCTGTGAACTAAAATGGTGAACGTGGACTCCCTGCTTTGGAATTAACACCCACCTCAAATGATTAATTAATTGATTTTGATGTTAAATGAGTGTGTAACTGGGAGATGGCCCAGCACCCCTGTGATAGCCACTGGGTGCTGTGGCCTGTGTGTGGAAGTGGAGAGTGTGTTGGCGGAGAGAGAGCTGCTGACAGGGCATTTGTAAAACTTGATTAACAGCAAATGAGAGCTGCTAAAAGCATCGAGTTTGGAGGAAATATGGTGTAGCTAAGAGTGTAGAGACAAACTGGGTCTATTCCCAAGTTAAAGATAACTGAACTTGATAAATATCTGATAAATAGATGAATTTTTGCTTTGTTGCGGCCTTTGGCTACTTCAAGGGGCCTAGCAGAAAGATGGGGACTGATTTTAAGCAGGGCCTGTTGGGACAGGACAAGGGGGGGTGATGATGATGATTTAAACTAAAAAAGGGAGATTTAGGCTACACAGAAGGAAGGGATTCTTCACTGTGAGGGTGCTGAGAGCCTGGCCCAGGTTGCCCAGAGAGGTGGTTGCCCCATCCCTGGCACCATCCCAGGGAAGGTTGAGGGGGCTCTGAGCAACCTGCTCTAGTTGCAGAAGTCCCTGCTCCGTGATGCTGGATTAGATGACCTCAAAAGGTCCCTTCCAACCCAAACAATTCCATAATTCTATGATATGGAGAAGGACTGAACTTATGAAACTCCAGGAATGCCCAGCTGTCATGTGCATAGCTAGTGCTACCCAGCACAGAAAGTTGAACAGCCTGGATCAGAGGATATAAAAGAAATGGTAAAAAAACCCCACAGCAAACTGAAAAGCCACCACACAAGTTTGCTGAAAACATCAGTTTCTTGTATGTAGGAAAGTCTGTCAAGAGAATAAGGAGAGTGGAGCATGAGTTGATAAAACCAACACAATGTGTGTCTGCTGTAACTTTTGAGAAGTGTTCAAACTGTGACTTTGCAAATGCCAATTTACTGTTGGCTCTAAATAGTATGTATAAAGTTATCCACAAAGCCATAAGAGAAACAGAAACTTCTAATGAACTGTGAAACCAGATGCTTTATGCTGGAGAAGCACATTCTGCAGTCTGCATATTGTTATTTTCTGTTGGGGAATGCTGCAATGTGCTGGGTAATTTCAAATCTAGATGCAGGCGCAGTTTGTACCCTGAAGAGTTTGGGCTGGGAGGAATATTTCTGGTCGTGGTTGGGGGGCGAGGTGGGTGCACATTCAACAGAACCAGATTTATGAAAAATAGGTTTATTTTTCAGACTGGAACAGCAGTTTTGTTTAGAAACCTCATCTTGGGTATTTTTGCCTGTGAACAGTCAGCCCTTGTCTACTAGAAAGAATCTCAGAAGATGCTCGAAGGGTTTTGGGCACAAAAAAGGTTCTGATGGGAACAGCAAGGAAATGTCTGGATGGCAACACAGATATCCTAACAACTGTCTGGACCTTGAAATCAGGGTCTTTTTCTTCTGAATCTTCAGGACAAATAATATGATCTGGCTACAGTAGTCACAAGAGGTAAAAGTAAAGCAATACTGACAGCCAATGGTGTGCTAAGTTCTGTACATAAGTATGAAGCAAGCTTTACTCATGAGAAACATTTTGCTCCTTCAAAATTTTGAGCAAAAAAGAGGAGAATGTAGAAAAATGTTTGCCTTGAGTATATCTTGAAGTATTATTGCACCATAATTGAAATTTCATGTGGGTTCTCTGAATTAGTTATGACCCAATCACACCTCTAAAATAGTGCAACAATTAAGGAAAACCAATTTTATGCCGAATTTATTGATGAAGTAACAGAAGAGGGAAAACCTGGAGCTGAAATAAATCAGGAATTACAAAAGGAGCTGCACGCATCAAATTAGCTGCACGGAGTAGAAAAAAGTGAGATACTGAAATATGTTCTGATTAATCAGGGGAAAGGGAAATGGTGCAAAACAGATCTATGGCATTCCATTTTGCCTTATGATTATGTATGATGTCATTACAAAACACTGGGATTTTTTGCATTAGGTGATTAGAGATCAAATGATCATCTTAAATTTTTCTAAACTTCAGTTTAATCTGTATAATTTTCAATACCATGGGTCACAGACACCAACAAGCAGTTTCTGAAGCAAATGCTGCAATTGGGAGTACCAATAGAAAAAGGAATTGAAAGAAAAGCAAACACAAGGCATTTTATCCAATTTATCCATCAGATTCTGATTTTTTTTTAAAGTTACTTCTGATGTAGACAAAAAGAAAAGGAGAAATACATTGCCTCAATGTGTTGGTTTTGTTCTGACAGAGTGTTTGCAGTAGCAAAGATAGAGGAAGGATGAGGAGAAGACAGATTATACATCATAGAGAAATAACAGGGGAAATATCAATATAATGGCTGGTATAGACAATTAGAAATAATAATTTTACATGAGTGGAAAAAAAAGGGAAGGATTGACTGCACAATGGAACGTGTTAGGCAAACAGAACAAAATCTGAGTGTGAGACAGGCTTTGAAAAGCCTGGAAAGGAGGGATGGAGAGCTTGATTTGAAGGAGTTCCAGCTGAAGGAGGTTTGTGTGGCTGCCACTGCATCCTTCAATTGCCATTAATTTTGCTTGATGGCAATCTATTGGGTGGGTTGGAGGAACACAGACCGAGATCCAGCCAGGCAGGAGGGACAAGGTTAAAGAAATGATGAGAGGAGGTTTTGAAAGCTCCAGGACTATTTTGGATTTTGCTGTGGCAGGGAGATTTGCTTTCCTTGCTGTACTTGAGCACTGGGCACTTCTATTTCTGGAAATGCCCCAAGAATGTCATTCAAACTATTTCAAAACTCAGGAGAATTTGCTGGGTAGTTTTCAGTTTGCATTGCAGTTTCACTTGTCTCTTACTTCCGAGGCTGCTTTAGCCAGCTCTCATAAAAAGCAATAGATCATGCAGATAAATTCATGTGTAATCTGGGTGGAAATTAATAGTTGTTTGTCCTTTGACCAAAACCACTTCGTCTACATCTTTTCATCTTCATTTTAGCCTCTGCTTTAATTTAGGACGTTTATTAGGACATAAATTAGGAGTTTTCCTTTAGCAAAATTTTCTTTTCCCAGCATCATCTGAAAAAATTGATTGAGGGGAAGTCTGTCTGCTCTTTAGATGTCTGATGCCAGTTTTATTTTGTTTTTTAGTTCTTTTTAAGTGTCATTTCCTAATTCTGTTGAGGTTTCACCCAGTTTTTACTGTGTCTTTTGTGTGTCAAATTACAAAATGTTTATTTTGACATGAGTGCTGTATGTTCTATGAAATATAGACGTTAAAACTGTTTAGCTTTCCTGAAGACTGTTTAGTTTTTAGGAGGGAAATCTTACTTTCCTAAAGTTTCAGAAAACAATATGCAGGATGGGAATGATTCAGGTTTAGTAAAAATAGGACAAAATTCTCACTTCAGGGTCAGAAGAAGGTAGGAATTAACAACACAAGTAGAGAGGGGAATGCACAGACTATAGGAAATAGAGCTGGGAGGCAGAATCAGCTGTACCTAAATCATTGGTGACAGATACTTGTCCAACTTGCTCTTAAAATCCTCCCTGATGGAGTTTCCACCATCTCTATAGCCTCTTTTTTTGCTAATGTCTCATCAAAATTTCCTTCTCAGCAGTTCCAGCCTGTTCCTAGTGATTCTTTGTGAAGTGGACACACACAGAGTCATTTCTTTACAGCTACCAAGCATCTGTGTAGAAACTTAGCACTGCTTAGTCTTCCCTTTAGGTTAAACCATCTCAATGATGATCATTTTTTTTTCTACTGATCATATTTTCCAGGTCACCCAGCTTTTTGTTTCTTCTATCAAGAGTGAAGGGAAGAATTAGTGATGAAAAAAATATGTAAAAATGAGCTGGGTAAATAGTCAAGCCATTTGTTCATTTGGTCCATTTGTTTTTGTTTAAATT
>JAOEGS010011850.1:19242-50058 GCA_025447755.1 Corythornis vintsioides | reverse complement strand
AACAGGCACAGTTAAAGAATTAAACCAATAATCTGCCAAAACTAAAGCAGACATGGAAACTTTATAGTAGTAAAGTGTTACAGTTCATTCTGCAAAGATCAGCAGACTGTACAAATACAGTGTGAGCTGTATCTTGTGATCTGCACCAAGACAAATGCAACTGGGCTCTGCTCCAAGTCATCCCAGACCCCTGTGTGCACTGCTTTAGAACAACTCAATTTCTTCTTTCCTCTGCATTACTTGCAGCTGAAAGCAACAGTATTTTACATTCACACTGAGATGCTCAAAATACTTTATATTGGTGCAGTCATTCAAAATATTATTTGGTATGTAGCTACTGTGGGATGAAGAGAATGCTGAACACAAGGCTTGAGGGTAACTATCAAGCTAACAGGATTAAACTAATAATTAGAAATTTAGAATGCATGCTTTCTGTTTCTTAAACTTGGCTGTTATAGGAAAGTTATCAGAGAAGAACCAGGAGCTGCCTGTCTGCTGTAATTGCCAACATACTACCAGAGCCACAGTGTCACCTGCTGGAGACCACTAAAGGGCTATGTTTGGTCAAGCAAAATGCTACTGATTCCCTCCAGGAAAGGCATTCTAAGTGACTGTGGATACTGTGACCACACTCAACATGCCTCTCACATGCATCACATCAGGTATTGACACTAATCCAGAAACAACTTTATATGGTACTTCTTGTAGTAGAAATACTGAAGCAATGACTTACACAGTTTCATCCACAATTAGGCACATCTCAAGGCCCAGTGCTTTCAGATAAAGCTACTGCTCCATCTACTGTTTCTGTATTGAACAGCATGTGAGGGAACCAGCTTTTCTGCCTACCAGCACAGATGGGATTAGTAGCTTGGCATTGACTTTGGGTCTGCTAATGGGAAGCTGTAGCTCCTCAGATTCAGACATCATCATTCACATCTTGCACTGCAGAAAAATATGCTGCTTACCTTCCACCTGACCAGTCTGGGGCTGTGTTACAGGATATGGTGGCTGCTGTGCCTGAACACCAGGGGGGTGGGCTGCAGAAGAAGAGGAGGCAATACTGTCTGGTGTTCCTGATCGCTCTTCTGCAGGGGCACTGGGTGGTCCTAGAGGAGCAGGAACAAAATACAGTGTGTGAAGTGAACAGACTTTGAATTGAAAAAAAAAAAAGAAGTCCAATAAAAGACCATTCTGTTGCAAATTATTTACTATTTTCCCAGTTGTCCATGGATTTACACCTGAGAGTGCCATGCCCAAGCTAAAACCAAATTTATTTGCATATCTAAACTCTCAAGAAGGAATTTTCCACCTTTCTCTAGGTACCTCAAATCTCATACTTCCAAGAACATCACCTATTTGTGGCAACTCCATGACAACATATTTTTTTCCATAGCTTCAAGCATTAACCTTGCACATCTGTGCTAAGGAGTGGCTACATGTGGACAGAACATGCACCATGTAGCTATCCCCTCATCTGTAGCAAAAGTGAAAGGCTGTATGAAACTGTTCAGATTTGCCTGTGTTTTACTGTGGCCCATAATGGCCAAGGCAACAAAATATTTGATCAGTAGTCATATGGCATGCAAACAGAAAACCTCCAAGGAAGGTGTGAAAAACACACTTCCAGACAATATATGGCAAGCTTCACTCTGAAAGCAATTGTCTGCTTTGGTAGTTCTGAAAAACCAGCTAACACCCAAAGTGTGGAAACAGAGAATTCAGATTTTTCTCTACATTAGTGAGAAATTCTGAAATATGCATGTGAACAACAGGTATAGTGCACTACAAATAAATGTACAATATTTTGTTAGAAACAGAGGAACTTAAACCTGGATCTTTCTAGCTCTTAGCTAGATACAACCTATGGGACATTACTTTCAACTACATGCTTGAAGTTAAGCACAAGCATTGCTGAAAATTCACTTTCAATTTTAAGCATTATACTTACACAACTTAATAAGCATCCAACAAGCCCTTAATTTTTATGTGTTTACATGTTACTCTCACTAGGGAGAAAATGAATTAAAACTTCCTACTTATTGATTTGCCTTTATATACACAATAGCAGGATAATAGCTTTAGAAATAGGATTTCTCATGTCATCTGTGAAGTTCTTTGTACATTCAAAGCATGGTCAAGTCAGTTCAGTCTATCAGAAGAATGATGGAGACACATAAACCATTGAAGTATCACAGATGGTATGATCAGAGCATTAACTGATACTTTGCATCCTGCACAGCTACAATAACATTGTATATTGATTCTTTTCCTCCAGGCTTTTGCCAAGGCAGCTGTACTGCCAAAACAAGCTCCAGTTGCTATTAGTTTGCAACAGAGCAAAGGTGGGGTCATACAAACCACTCTGACTGACCCAAACAGCAGAAGCACAAGCCAAGAAAACAAACTGCAAGATCAAACCCTAAGGCAGAACACTGGATATTATTTTTCTATCACTAGCAGGTACCAATTAAATCAATCTACACAACAGTTATGAATAATTAAAATTATTATCAATATTAAGCCATTTTCTACTCCAAGCTCAAACAAAATGCTAAAACCAACAGCAACATTTTAGCAGTGTGTAGACAATGTCAGCAAACACAAGTCAGACAACTTAAGATATCAAGTTACAGAGTTTTGAAAAGAATTTGCAAACACAGAACACAGCTTAAAACATCCAAATGCAAAAGCATTGCTAAAATAAAGCTTTGAGTCACTGATAAGAACAGGCTTTGCTTTCCTCTTCATAAGGCAGATTCTTACCTGACACCTGATCATCTGTCAAGCCAAAGGCTGACATGACATTCTTGCTGATTTCATCCTGGTTCTTCAGTGGATCAAATGCAGACATGCTTGCAGCTATAACTTGAGTAGATGGCTTCACATTAGAGTCAGCAGCAGCAGTCTTTTCTTCCCTACCATCTACTGCATCTACAAAACAAAATGCCCAGACATTAAATCTTGAGAACTGAAGCACCCCCATACATGTATATTGTATTACAGCAACTTTAAAATTGCATAGTTGTGGGATTCTTTGACTTTTTTAACTGTTGAAAGTGCTTATATTAGGATAACAGAGATTCATCTAATGTATATGAAACCAATGAATCACAAAGGTTAGGTTTCATAAAGGTAGAAAGCTCCTGCTTCAGACAAATTGTTCTGGTATTACCTGCATACAGAGAATTCAAAATGTAAGAAACTTGCAGGACAGGTTCCAATTTATTATGTGGGTTTTGTTTCATTCTATCTCTTCCTCCCAGAATTCTTCCTAAGCAGATAGGTGAGCTTCATCTCTTTGCAATTATGCAGGTAACACTGACTCTCTCAGAAACCCCTTACCTACTAGAGTGATACACTTGCTCTTAAAATTCAACAAGTGCAGGTAGAGTTTAGACTGGCTAGTTTTTACACTCTTAAGAGTATCACCCTAACTTCCTTCCAAATGTTTTATAACCAGAATCTTCTGTATTGCAGTGAAATTAGTAATTGCTTATATTGTACAAAGAGGGTCTGGGATTTTTTTATACAATAAAACAAATAAAACATCAAAGTGTAAAATGCAAAAGCAGTGATTTCTAGAAAAATAAAACAAAAACCAAAACAACAAAATAAAAAAGGCTGGAGTTCTTGGTTTGCCTCTTTACTTGTAACTCTGTAGTCCATGACTTTATGTCATTTTCTGTGTCCAGCTTAACCAAAATCTGTAGTTAATCAGCACACAGAAGTATATTTTTTACAGTACAACAGCCCTAAGCTATGAGACTGAGACCCAAAAACTGGAAGAGTAAGGCTGTCTTCCCTTTTTTGCCCTTCCCCCTCTTCCCACCCCTACCTGCACCCTTGTGCTGCTCACCCCATGACAGCTCTGATGCTGGTCTGAGCTCAAAATGTGTGGACTCAATTTCCTAACCTGGCAAAAAAAAGTGGATATAATTTTTTGCTAATTTCACTTGTTACCATTTCAGTGAATCAAATTTGCTGAGCAACAGGACAAGGTAAGCACCAGAGCTAGTCCAAAGTAAGCAGTGGGAGTACTCAGCTGGGAGCAAAAATTCTTCAGCAACAACAAACTATTAATTCAGCTGAAAGCCCTCTCAAAATGTTGTTGTGGCTCACAAGTGTTAGTTACAGCATTTTCATACACTGCAATAAAAATGTAGACTTTTTTTATCCCTAAGTTAACAGTGCTTTGCTCCAGATCATTTGAATTTAAAAATCTGCCTCTGAAATAACTAAAGCATTAAAAAATTAAGTTCTGAACCATCAAGCAACAAAGAAGAACGACCACAACCAATATTCAAGCCTCCATTTTTCACTTTGTTAAACACCACACGAGTCTGCAAATCAAACCCAACAATTCTTTGCCAGGCTGCCTACCACTGTCAGGCAGATTAGTGGAAAGGCCTGGTTCAACTGGGGGTTCTAAACAATCCAGCAATCGATTGACTTTATTGCGCAGTTCTATCAGCTCTCGACGCAGGTATTTCACCTGGTTAGATTCTAGGGGTCTTGGCTGGCCATTCACTGCAAAACAGCAAGGAGAGAAATTTAAAACTGTGGTGGCATTTTGATATCCACTTTAAAAGTGAAAAAAAAAAAAAAAGATTATCAATTCACAGCTTTTGTTTGTAGCATCATCCTCCTCTGCGGAATTTCCAGTGACAAAGTTTAGTCAACACGGAGTGAACTCAACTCTAGAGCTCACTGTTATTTTAGTATAGATGTTAAAATCCATGCAAATTACAGCAATTCATGTTCAGTTTTAGCAGTGTACTGATAATAATAATTAACTTCAATTTCTTGTGCACCTGTGAAGAAAACCCCCACAAATGCTAGTGTGAACTGTGAAAAATAACATAGAAAAAAACCCCACTGACCACTCGTATATATATGTGTGTATGCCAAATACTTTAAGTCATCTTATAAAAAAGAAATGGCTTCCATTTCCATGTTCAGATGTCACATGAAACATCCAAGGGAAAAAAGCTATCATGCATTATTCCAGTATTTTAAAATAACTTTGTTCTTGTCAGGTGACAAAGGGACAGTTTGTACCATCTGCCAGTGAAGCCCACTGCCTGAATAATATACATTATTTTAAAACAAACAAACAAAAAACCCCACACCAGACAAACAAACTTCTGTACTTACCAAATAATGTCAGCTTTAGTATCCTACTGCACTGAATTGCAAAGGAAAGATCTGAGCTATCAAAAATTGTTATAAGATCTCCATCTAAAAAGAACATGCAAAAAAAGTACATTAAAAGCAAAGCCTATTACCTCCTGAACTTCACTCTAGGGCAGAAGAGTTATGTCATCACTCAAAAATAACTTCCCTTATTTGATTCTGAAGTTACAAGGAAAAAAGTTCACTCAGAGTCAGTGTGCAGGGAAATTATGCACAAAAGGCAAGACAGAGGCATGACTGGATCCAAAGGGAGCCTTCTGACATCAGCCCTTTGAAAGTTCCACATAGCTTATCACACTTTGATGTTTACACACAGGATGAAACATCAGAGCTACGAGTTCACAAAGTCCAACAGCAGATAGAATGATGCTGCCAGTTAAAGCTGTAGCCCATTCCAAGAGGCTCCACAAGGCTGCTCTTTGTGAACAGACAGGAAAGTCAAGTTAGATGGCACAAGCCAGTCCCAATTCAATTTCCAAACAAAACAAAACCTGCACTTTAAGAAGGGAAAATGTTAAGTGATGAGAACACTTTCTGAGGTCATACTCAGAACACCAAGGTGTGATACAGATTTTCCACTTGGGAATGATGACAGAGTTCCCATGTAAGGTGACTAGTAAAGGTATCAGCACCAATTAACACACCAACGGGAATGAAGACACAGAGATGTCACAGCAGTCAGACAAAAAGTTTTCTCTTAAGCCAAGAATTTCACATCAAGTCTCAACTCTCAGCCACATCTTTGTGTGTCAGATTTTAGAGGAATTCTCATCCTGATGCATCCTAATTGGCACACTGCCACAGTCACAGAAACCACACTAGAACTGGAGGGGATCCTTCATTCTTCAGATACAACACAGAAAACACTGAGCACGTTTAATCCCCTTAACAAGAGGAGCTTGGCAGATCTTTTGGGTCTCATCTCTCAATCTTTAACCTGAGTCAAGATGATCCACCAGAACATCTTTGCTTACTCAATAACACAGATAAACCAAGCCTAGGCTTTTTGGCAGAGCAGACTATCTGCTGGTTTAACATATTCAGTAGGTTATTAACAGATTAAATGAACACAAATTAGGTTGTGCAAAGGAAAAGAGTGGGAATGAGTTAACAGGAAAAGGAATATAGTGGCAGAGGGACAGAGAAGGGATAGCAGGACCACTTCCTTCCAGAATAGCTTGATGATCAGGAGATGAGATGAGACTATAATGCCTGAGACTTCCAAGAAGTTGCTTTCTAACAAAATCAGCAAGAAATTTCACAAACTGTTGAAATAATTTCCAGGTTTTCTTATAAGAAATGCTGTTGTCTCTGAAGACTTTAGTATCCCATGTCCTGTTCACACTTTTGCAATCTCAAAAAACACTGATTGATAATGACACCAAGTCATGGATTCACTGAGTAGACTGGAAGGTCTCACCAGTGATGGGAAGGGCAAATGACCCTGTTTGTCATTATGATTCATAACAAGACTTCAACAATCAGACCCCAAACAAGTAACTTCATGAAAGTCATTTCTCTTTGGCAGTCAAGTGAGGGCAGAGGCAGCTTCTCACCAACTCAAGAACAAGAACATTAGGAGAGAGTAAATCCTCAGATTCACTGCCAAAGGTGCATGTTCTAAACAATTTATCCTGAGTAGCCAAATTAAGTTTTCTATTCATGCACATGGTTTACATGGATGGAAGTCACCCAAGAGAATGGAGATTTCATCATTAATGATTTTCTTTAAAACAAGCAATATCTAAGAGATTCAGTCATGCACTGAAAAGATCACATTTAATAAATATTTCAGCTTAAATTAAAAGTTTCTTCTAATCTTTACCAATAAGGAAAACAATCAAGAATTACTACATAAAGCTAGTCTTCAAAGTCTTGCAAGAGCTTGTGTTAAGGCATGTTTATCACTCCCCACATTCAAACCCACTTCATTCACCACCAAAAAAATGGTTACGTGAGCAGACAGAGGAGAAACTTAATAGGATCAGCTTCCTGCAACAGCAAAAAATGGAACTTTCAAACAGTGAATATTTCAGGAAAACTGGAGGAAAGACTATTTAAGACAGCATAACCACAAGAGATACAGCTTCTATTGCCTGATTCTGATGAGTTCAAACTGTCCAATTCACTGGCAGAGCCAATAAATCCGGACAATTTTAAAGAGGTGAATTTCAGAGTTTCTATCCACAGATAAATCATCTCAGAATAGCAGTACTAATTAAACCTCAACAATAATAATTAAGCCTTACCTTCATCTTTGTATTTTATTGTGACTTCATCATTGCTCAGAAGTTTTCCTCTAAAAACCCTTTGCATCATCAGCACCAATTCATCATAGGTGATGTCTTCATTATGAATAGGGATTCTCCTAATATCTTCCCCAAGTTGAGCTTTGATAATCAGCTTCCCACTTAAGTCCAGCTGCCCATTCATGGTGGATTCCTCACGTCCAGCAGACCTGTTAATGACAAAACATCAAAAACATTTTAGAAAACTAAACTTTTTTTCTTTACATGGCTCTGATGGCAGTTCTGAACAAGCTGTTCAACTCATACACAAGTAAGAGCTAAACATTGGTTTTGTTATACACCTAATCACAACATATGGAGGGTTCCTCTCCAGAAAGGATAATTTTTCTTCCTTTTTGGAAATTTTCTGAAAACAGAAACTACAGGAAGTTACTGAGCAGAGGAATGAAACCAATATCTAGATTGCCAGTCACATGTACCCTCCTTTCTTCCCTGTTTTGGACCAAAACAGTAGATCAGGAATGAGGAGCAATTAAAGAAGCAGTTACCTTCACATCTGAAGTACAAACACTGGAGATCTTAAAAGTAAATACTAAAACTGGTATTTCCAAAGCCACACACAGGCAAGTACACTGCTCACTCTCTCGTGCAAAAAGAATTCTTGGTAGAGATATGCAAGTATTTCTCCCTTATCTTTAAGGGTGCTACAACACAATGCCTTATGAGAAAATGGAATTTTGTTTTGGTCAGTCTATTTTTAAAGTAATGCACTGAAAATTACTTGTTTTCATTCCTATCATAAAAACAAGACACTCAGCTAAAGCCTCTAAAATATTATACCTTGACACATCTCTATATCTTTAACCCTAGTGTTTCAATGGCAGTGTTTTGCATTAAAAAGATGTAGTATGATGCTGTCTCTAGATTCCAGTTCAGTTTCTAGTTGGGTTTGGGTTTTTTTCTAATTATCTTAACATAAAGCAAATATTTCACAAAAATCTCTTTGTTTAGTTAAATGACACACAAAAACAGAGACAAGCAACTATTGAACAGAACTCATTCTCCTAACCAGACAGAATAGGAGGCAGGTGGATGCAGTCTAATTAGAGAAAAGGGGCTTGCACTTAACACAGGCTGTTGCTGAGACATGATGATGAAACAGTGAAATTACAGTATCATTTATGCTCACTAATGCATTAATTAAAAATTAAAAAAACCATAGTATTCCTGTTTTGCAACCTAGGAGTTTTGACTGCAAGCACATCAGCCAATAATTACCACTAAATAATTAACACTTAAGGTTATGTATAAGGTTATGAAAAGTTGTTTGTTTGGGTGATTTGTTTTTTGAAGTGTTTTTTGATGAAGTTTTTTTGTTTGTTTCTAATGAAAGCAGTAAAAAATAAACCAGCATCCATACAGAGGGGTTTTTAAACATACATTACCTTGTCTGTATTACTGCTGCTGGATTATGGGACAGCTAATCCCACCTCACTTCAGGACAGAGTTAGGATAAGCCATGCACTGCTAGTGCCAGAACCCAGGAAGCTGCATCAGGAAAAAAAAACAAACTAGTTATTTACATTCACACTTCCTTAGAATGACACACTTCACATCAATCTTTCCCTTTAGAACATCTTAGTGAATATATGCAACCAAAAAAGAAGTCACTGTCTTATCCATAATTTAACACCCAGATTTACATTTTCAAGTATTATGGTTTGAAGTTCAACTAAAACAGATCTTGAACAGGAGTTCTCATTTAACAATGGAAGAAGTTTACTTTTTCCAAATTTTGTAGCTGCATGTAGGAATTCCTGTCAGGAATTCCTGTTTTGGGTTGTTTGGTTTTTTTTCCAGGACAATGATCTTCCCCCAGCAGTGTCAAAATATTAATTTGCATGACCTCCATCTTAAAACCCTGGGTTAAATTAAATAAACTTTGACTGATTTAGCAGTACAAAAACCCAGAATTCAATTTCTCAGCTTAAGGGTGAAGTCTCTTTGCCATTAAATAGTGTGTCTTCAAGTGCAAACTGTGCAGCATTAGGAGAGACTAGCAAAAGCAAAGGTGTAATGCCACTTTCCCACAGGAACAGCCATCAACCAGGCAAGAAGGAAATATAATCAGAAATATACAACCACTTCAAACTATCCTCTGCCCTCAATTCAGTTTTTCTGCTAGAAAGCTCATGTGATGAGCTGTGTGACATTTATGCAGCCCACCTGTTTATTACACAAGTGTTTAATGCCCAGAGGTACAAGCCAACGATATTGGGTTTTGCTTCTCTGGCCTTACAAGTAAGTTACTTGGACACTTCATGTTACAAACCCTAAAGATTTCTGGTGAGCACACCTGAGTTCCTGTGACCTTGCAACAGATTGAATGAATCCGTTTATTTTTGTGCATGGAAACCAGCTACTACAATGCACTTACATAACTATAACATCTTATTTATCAACATCACTTACAGAAACCCTCTGTGTGTCTATTAACAATTATTCAAAGGTAACAGGAAAGCACTGAAATGAACTTTTTTTGCTCCAGCTGTTCTCCATTCTGCTTGAAAGCATCAGAGCTTTAAAAGGCAGATTCAAAACACTGCAACTGCTTACTACTGTGACTGAGAACTACGTGAGATGTTCTAATTATTTAATTACATAGTATTCAAGCTCTTCTCTCACTGTGACATAGCCGAACGGATGACTCACTTGAGGGTTTTTCAAAGACATCCAGAATGCACACTAATGAGATTTCTAACAGAAACAAGCAAATCATCTACTTTCTGTAATGCAAAACCGAACAAAAACACCTAAACCAAACACATTTCCCTGCTAATTTTCATTAGAATCACACTGACATCTTTCTAACCTTCGCGGTGCACCACATGCATTTTGGAGCTCCAGACTGTCTGTCTCTCCATTTACATCATACACCACATGCATTTTGGAGCTCCAGACCTTTCCCTGCCGTCCCTCTCTCCATTTACATCATGCACGGATCCGAACAGCGCATGTGGACAGCGCCCGTCCAGCACCAGTCAGTCCACTTCAGGAGCCCTCCTAGAGCCATGACATCAGCACTATGGAGGATTTCACTATCCCTTCTGCACCGCAGCAGCGCTGCCTCCCAAACGCCACTCGACCTGAGTTTTGGGAGGGGGACAGAAAGGAGAAGCGCTCGTTTCGGTTTTCTCCAGTTCGAGAAGGATGGGCCGAGCCCAATGGGGAGCAGAAATCAGAGCCGTTCTCCGCCGCTCTGGGGCTCCTCCGGCTCCCAGGGGAACGCTCCTCTCACGGAGAGAGCGACAGACGGAGGGCAGGGAGGGAAGGGAGGGAGGGAAGGGAGTGAGGCCTCCGCTCGCCTTCGCTCCCGATCCCGCAGTCTCAGCCTCTGTGAGGCGCGGCCGGGGGGACGCGAGGGGCCTCCCAGGCTCTCTGCCAGGGGCCGCGTAGCCCCTGGATCCAGGGAGAGGAGAGAAAGGGAGTGGAGAGGAAGGGCTCACCCCCAACCACCCCACTCGCGCCGCCTTCACACACGCGGCAACGGCTCCCCCCGCAAAGGGCGCCAGGAGGGGGTGCCGAAAAGCTCTTACTCTGACTCCTGCGCGCTCCCGCCGGTACAGACCCCCCCAAGCCCGCTCGGGGTCCAGATGCGAGCCCGGGCACGGCCGCTGCCGCCGCCAGTACGTGGCAGGAGAAAGAAGGGGCCGGAGCGCCAGCCTGCGACTACCGGGCCCGCATGAGCCGCCCGCATGCGCACTCCCGCCCACAGCCCTGCCGCCCCGCAGCGCGCATGCTCCGCCCGGGGGCGCCGGCGCGGTAGCGGGCGGGGAACCGGCAACGCCGGTGGGGGGGCACGGAGGGCGGGGCGCCGCGTTGGCGCTACCGTGGCACCGCGATGGCGCTGTGATGGCACCGCGATGGCCACTGACACCCGGCTTCATTGGCTGTCATCTCTCCAGCAGTGCCTCCGCGCTACAGGGGTGGGTTTTAATCATAGAATGATTTGGCTGGAAGAGACCTTTAAGATCATCAAGTCCAGCCATTAACCCTGCACTGCCAGGGTCCCTAAACCATGTCCCCCAGCACCACGTCTATGCGTTCTTAAACACCTCCAGGGATGGGGACTCCACCACCTCCCTGGGCAGCCCATTCCAATGCCTAACCAACCTCTCTGTAAAGAAATTCTTCCTGATATCCAACCTAAATTTCCCTTGGTGCAACTTGAAGCTGTTGCCCCTCGTCCTGGCATCTTTAACTAAGGCAAAAAGGTTGACCCCCACCTCCCTATAACTTCCCTTCAGGTAGTTGTAGAGAGCAATAAGGTCCCCCCTGAGCCACCTCTTCACCAGACTAAACAATCCCAGCTCCCTCAGCCTCTCCTCATAGGAGAAACTCTCCAGACCCTTCACCAGCTTCGCTGCCCTCTGAACCCATTCCAGTATCTCAACATCTTTCTTGTAATGAGGGGACCAAAACTGGACACAGTAGTCAAGGTGAGGCCTCCCCAGTGCCGAGTACAGGGGTACAATCACCTCCCTGCTCCTGCTGGCCACACTGTTCTGATCCATGCCAGGATGCTGTTGTCCTTCTTGGCTGCTTGGGCACACTGCTGGCTCATATCCAGTCGGCTGTCCACTGGCAGTTTTAGCTGGTATTCAGGCTGTAGGGTAAAGCTTTTCACGCCTGAGGTAAGGGCAGTGCCCCTTCTCCCAGCTCTCAGGTATCATGCCCAGCCACTGATGGAACGTGGTCAAAAACAGAGTGAACGATGGTCCACTGTCCTTGTCAAACACCACCTCCCTCACACACACAGAGGTGTTCGTCCTCCACTAGTTGTTGCCTGGCTAAGTCTCTTCTTTCAGATGTTCACTGCTGTACCCCTGTCCTCCCGCCTGGCTTGTCCACCTGAGAGAGAAAAACATCAACCTGAAGCTGAGTTCCTGAGTTTTCCCTATTCAAGTTGCAAGAATGGACTCCTACAGTGCCTTTCTGAGATGCTGGAACTGGACCTTCCGAGGCTGCATGATGAGATTGCTGCTGCATTTCTTCACTTAGAGATCAATCCATACACGCTAGTGCATAGGACAGCACCTGTGCAGAGCTAGCTAAAGCTGTATATAAAATAAATATGTAAATAACTGTAGTTATTTCCTTCCTGTAGTTACAAGAAGCCTTTGAAAAGACAGCTTTTTCTTTGAGTGTCTTGAAAAACAAGTCTTCCAAGTCACAATTCCTGATGGGGCAAGAAAAAAACTCATAAGAGTTTGGTTTTTGGAGTATTTCCTTTTGCTTAGAGCTTTGTCTTCTCTTAAAGGAACATAATACCGAGTCTTCCTAGCAGATGTTATTCACGCTGAGCTGGAGGATTATTTATTGAATGAGCAGTCAGGTGCTGGAATGGGCTGCCAGGGGAGGTGGTGGAGTCCCCATCCCTGGAGGTGTTCAAAAAATGTGGAGATGAGGCCCTACAAAACATGCACTAGAGGCAGGGTGGTTTGGTTTTCTGTTATTGGAGGTTGGATGCAGTGATCTTAGAGGTCTTTTCCAACCATGACAGTTCTTTGATTCTGTTAAAGGTGCTGATGATAGATGTTTTTAATTCTAATAATTTTGAGCAGAAGGAAGAGTGTGGTTCAGGAGACTTCTTCGATAGGTATTAGGAAACACATAGAAATAATTTGGGTGTTTTCATCAAACAAAAGAAATAATTAATCTCTTCACTTTTAAAAATACAGAAAAGAGATCTGAAAACCAGGACTTTTCCATCCATTACACTCTTTTCTGCTCATGTCCATACCTTTGTAGTGATGATTCAGTCCTCCAATCCACTTGTTTATCAGTGCAATGTTTCCAGAGTGTTAACAAAAATAAACAATGATTCTTAAAGACAACATATCACAAAGGATACCAAAGTTCGCTGCATGATTAGTATATTCCATGTGTAGATAAGAGCTGAACTATTGTTCCTGTAACAATTAAGCTTATAACCTGAAAAAGATCATATTGCTTTGTTCCAATCCTAACATTCTGTGTGATTCTGTGTGTGTTCTGTTTTTGAAATGGATGGAAAAAAAAAAAAAGCCATCAAATGTATAATTTTCTGCAGTTTTTTATGCTGAAAGTGTTTTATCTTAGATGAGATGTGCCCAGAATAAGCTGTAACACAGTTTTATTGACAGGGCATTTAATTTAATTAGTAAGAAGTCAACAATTTTCAAATTAAATACTTCAAAATCTTCTAGGGTTTTTTTGCTTTTTTTTGTTTGGTTTGGTTTGGTTTTTTTTGTTATAATATGGAGACAATATTTTTTTTTTTTTTAAAGAGGTGTGTTCAAAATTAAATAGTGCTGAACCATTATTCCTCTTCCCTAGACAAGAACCCACTACAATAGGTTGTACCACTTTTCTCAGTCAGAAAGTGGGAGAAGAGCTGCTTATACTCCCCAGAAAGTCAAAGGACTTGAGAGAGACAAAGAGAAAGGTGCAGTCCAAACTCAGTTCAGAGCAGGGTGCTAACAGAAGCACTCCAGGTAACACCCATCCGCCCACAGAAGTGAACATGCTTCCTAGGCTAATGCTCAGGGTGAGGTTCATAGGGTTTATGTTACATATTTATAAGGAGTTTTTCTCCTAGGCTGTTTCTTCAAGTATGTAACACTTTTTTTTTTCCTCGTATGAATATAGAAATTTTTGTGCACATTTACCATTTCTAATAAAGAAGTTTTAGCTGGGAAAATTAAAAGACCATTGTAAAATGCAAATTTTCTTCTCTAAAGACCAAGATAACATATAATAGAAGTAGGATTT
This sequence comes from Corythornis vintsioides, assembly GCA_025447755.1. Classification (NCBI taxonomy): domain Eukaryota; kingdom Metazoa; phylum Chordata; class Aves; order Coraciiformes; family Alcedinidae; genus Corythornis; species Corythornis vintsioides. The sequence continues at coordinate 35,800 of JAOEGS010011850.1, read as the reverse complement.
GGACCCAGAGCCAAGAAGAACCATGCTGTTTGTTCATTTATCTTTTGATTTTTAATTAAGTTGAAATTGTTCTTATGAAAGGGGTGGGTGCTAGGCTAAGTAAACATGTTCAACAGGCCTGAAAAGTTAGAAGGGCATTAATAGAGCAACTTCTATACATCTGTACTGCAGTATAAAACTATAATAACCTCAAGTTCTTTCAAAGACCTTCCTCAGTGACATGCAGTACAGGTAGCATCAAAAGGATCTAGTGCTGCTTAACGATTGCTCAGACTTGCTAGCACATGACCCTACTTTTGACTCCCTGTAGTAGTCTTGACTTAGCATTTATTTTGAGCTACCTGCAGTTGGAATAGTATGACCAACGTTCAAGATACCTGTGAGATTTACTTTAAAAAAAAACCCAAACAAACAAGGATTTCATTTCACATATTTACAGGTTTCTAACTCCACTTAGAGAAGGCAGATGAGGAAATACTCTCTGAAATACTCTGGGCTGATCTGAAGGTTCCTGAGAATGTTTTGCAGGCTGTGATTTTGAAATGCACTAAGTTTTTGAATGCAGATACAGTGGTACTTCTGGCACCCAGAAAATGGGAAACACTTCAGAAATTTTTTTCTTGAAGATTAGTGATCTGAAAGCATACAGAATAAAAATCTGAAATCCCTGTAGAGTAAATGGAAGTGTGAAGTTAATATTTTTCCAGTAAAACCAGAAAAGCTTAGTCAATATTATTTGACATGAAAAAAACAAAGCAAAACAAAAAAAAAACCCGAACCCAAACCCAAAAAACACAAAACAATATTCAGTAGCCACTAACAATGACATTAATACCTTGAAATAAAATATGTATTTTTGATAGGAAAAATGTTTAATGCAACTATGGATTTACCACTGTGGTCACCTCATTTGCCCATTGTAATGGATTAGCTAGAATGTCTCGGGATCATATTAATAGACTCTGCTGGATAGGATGAAGATAAAACCTATTGACAATGGCATAAGCATTAAATGTACCTGGTTTGTCCTGTCAGCACTTCAATCAGACACACAAGGAGGGAAGCAGGATAACAAGCTCAGCTTATCCCAGTAGTGTGAGCAGGAGATTATTTATTAAATTATGTTGCACTAAACCAAAGAGCCAGAGATTATAATTGCTCTCTGCTCATCTCCTATCTTTACAACTCCCCTTGAATGCACTATGCACTGATACTTTGGTAGAGTTGCCATATACATTACTTCAAATCTTACCCCATCTGATTACTGGCATGCTCATGAGGAAGTGTCATGGCTCTGAGCAACAGTAAGTACAAGTGCACAGAAATGAGTGCTGTCCACATAAATGTCACCAGCCAAAAATAGTGCAGTACCACACATGTGGTTGTGCACCAGGAGTCCTCAGGAGGACCTACCGTGTCAGATGTAAGCAAAGTGTTACTGGAGGTATCCTAAGGAAAGTATTACTGGAGATATCGAGCTGTGATTCTGGCATTTTGGTTTTAGATTCCATATTTAAAATTTAAAAATTTTAAATAAATAAGACAATGTTGAAAATGAGCATAGAGAAACAGAGACTCCCTAACATCCACATTACAGATTACTTTTTGAGTTTTCCTCTTGGAAGGAAGAAAAAAAGTAGAGGACGAAAAAAAAGAGAGGAGAAAAAAGTAGAGCAAGAGAATAAAATGTATAAGCTGTTTCCTCATGTCCACTGATATTAAAAAAAACACTAGAGTCTACAGTCTTTAATACCAAAGCAGTAACTTTTTAAAAACCACCTACACAGTTGTTACCCTCAGACAACTTACCAAATCCATCAGTTCAGTCTGATTTCAACTAGAACAGAGAACACCCAGCACCTTTTAAGGACTAGGCCTTTTCCAGCAGCAGCTGGGATGCATTTTCTTTATTCCACTCTGCTCTTTTTAGAATCCTTTTGTTCTGTGTTGATTTGAAATAGCACGGCAGTAATTTCTAAACACTTTTCAAGGTACAAGAGAATAATAAACCTTCATTTCCAAAGGTATCTTATAAAAGGCAGGGTCTGGAGATTCCTACAAGTTTAAATAAATTGACCTTGATGGAATTGCTCCAAATCTACATTGGTGTAATCAGGATGCATTTGTCTATGATAAGTACAACTCTGTTGGCATGACTTTGCTCCTTGTTCAAGGGGGAATCATGTGACACCATTAATCACAGGCACAACGATCAAGGGAGTCTGCTGCAATTGTATTTGAATGAATATTAATATTACTCACAATATTAACTACATCACAAGCAGTGAATGTAACCTATATTGTTGTGTAATCATGGTGCTTTGAAATCATCTGTTCTCTACAGACATTTTATGAAAAGAAGGCAATAGAAACTATCAAATAGACAACAGAAAGCAGAGTAAGATTTAAATAGGATAGCAAGAACAGAACCTGAGGAGCAACATATATGTTTCTACATGAATGCCAGAAGTTGTAAGACAGTGGGCTAAAATTATTAACCTTAAATGAAGACACCAATGTAACTGGCTAGGAGAAATCTATGATAAACATACAAACATAGCAAGTAGATAATGCTAAGTACTTTGAGTTATTTACCCCACTCAAGGCAGTGCCACAGCTATCCCAGATCCCAGACTACACTATTGTTCATCTTGGGGCACTTCAGGCTTTGGGCATAAGCTCACTTAACAACCAGCTGCAGAGTTGGAGGCTACCAGAGCTGTGCATAGGGAATGAACTGTGCCAGCTCTTCCCTACTGCTGGGCTTCACAGGCAGGTGGACACAGACACTACTTGTGTCAGAGGGAGCCAGAACATGCCAATATGTTTGGCTTTCCAGCACCCTGGGGACAACAAGCATGTCCAAATTTGCCAGCTCTATGACCTTACATTGGCTTGCTGGCCTTCCTTACACTATGAAGCAAATGAACAAATGAAAATAAAAAACCAACAAACACCTCTTTCCATTCAGGAAAGGATGAGGTCCTACCATCAGGACAGCGAACTTAGTGATGTGATTACACCTGCACCTCAAGAACTGTTCTCTTCCTATTGCACAGCCAGCAGTGCTCCAATAATTGACAGTATAATCCCAAAAGATGCAGGTATGATCATGTGCCTGTATCAGGAATTTAAATAGATATGCAACAGTAAATGGCACACACTGGCAATTATCATCGGAAAGGGGAGGTGACAGCTACCAATGGATTTACAGGGTTTCTGGTAAAGCTTATGAATTATATCAATAACAGCATAATCTGGCATTTTTAATTTACTTTGTATACCTTTCTCAGTAAAGACTGCCAACAAAACAACCCTACAACACTACACCGTGAACGCCTATTTTCACTTTTCTTACTTCTGACTTCCTAGACGATCTCGTATTCAAATTACTCGTATTTAAAAGAAGTCAAATCCTTTCCTATCTGGGCTCTGGGTCACTCGCATGAGCATCTCCCATTTCCTATGGCCCTGCTCTGGGCTCACTAGGTGGCAGCAGGGCATCACAGCTCTGAACAATGCCCCAACTTAATGACGGCAGCAGAATAACCTCGTGATGAAACCTTATGTTGTCTCTTAGCGTGAGAAATAGCGACTAATAATATCATCTAATACTTTAGAGAAGAAGTGACATTTGAACTCAGTGAAGGCTGGGAAGATATAATATTAAGAGCTCAAGGGTCTATCATCAAAGCATCCAGGCAGGTGAAGCAATGCATTGAGGGCACAATAGTGAAGCAAAAATTAATTATGAAAAGGGCTTATTTAAACGCACTGTATCTCAGGGGTTTGTTTTGTTTTGGTGGTTTTTTGTATGTGTGTTTTGGGGTTTTTTGTGTGGTTTGGTTTGGTTTCTTGTTTTTTTCCAACTGGGACTGGTGATAAGGAAATGAAGCACAGAAGTAGAAGAGAGACAAGGTGTCTGTAATGTTCTTAGCCATGTTCATCTGAGATATTAGTCCTGTTGTGTGGCCTCATTTCATTTACTAGCACAGCTATAGGCACTGTGTTCAAGTGTGTTACCATTACCTCTCATCTTATCCCAGGGCACCACTGAAAACAGACTGGCCCCTTCTACTTGACACCCATCCTTCAGATGCTTGTAAACATTCATAAGATCACCTCCCAGGCTTCACTTTTCCAGGCTAAAGAGCATCAGGTCTCCCAGCCTTGTTCCTGAATGCCTAGTACCTTTTTATGTGTTAATTATTTTACAGCTTCTTGCCATAAACAGTTAAATATTAGCTTTTCTGGGGTTAGAAGGGCTAAGAGTTTAAAACTGTGTCTGAGTGACTCACAGGATCCAGATTCTAAAACCAAAATAAATGAATGTATACATCCTAAAGGATAGTACACTTTTATTTATGCAACTATTAAACCATGTTTATAGGATAGAATAATCAAACCAAAATACAACCTCATTACTTGCAAGTGTGTATATGTGATGTAGTTGAGAGGAGACAAAACCCTTCTTGAGTGACTAGCTAGCTATGTTTCTTCTGCTTTCCTCCATTTCTTTTAAGCCTTAATTAGAGCCAGATGCTTCTTGTTTCCTTTCTTTTTTGTTTTCAAGCCTGAATAAAGTGCACTGCCATGAGTAAACACCATCTTTGACATTTTTTTGTGTGTGTGTCAACTGCATCTGTCTGAGTCTGAGTCACAAACCAGTGAAATTCCAGCAAAGCAGTGCAAGATTTCAACCCTGCTGGTATTCACATTGAGGGCAGGGAGTCAGTATTACTTCTGGGGTTGTCACACAAAAGCCATAAAAATCCTGGAGCATATCTGATAACCTTATCCCTGGCTCTGGAGGCAGACTGGAATGCCATATACCATGAAGGCAAATTCCCCTCCCATAGTCTTAAGAGTACTGGTAGTGGTTTCTGGTAGCTTAATTGCTATACAGTTGTATAGATCTGCAGTCTATTTTCCATTTGTTCTTCCTCCTCCTCAGGGAGGCAATGACTGGTAATCACAGTGTGTAGACATAACCATTTCTGATCAAATTTCATGCCCTTACTGTGACAATGACCTCTTGGACCCCTGCAGAATATTTTATCATGCAATAGCAGTGGTCCATCTTCAAGAGGTTTCTTTCTGAATCAGATTGCAAAGTATGCTGGTTTCTATTTTTTTAACTACTTTTTTAATGCATTTTTTTTCTAGAAAGTGTAGAAATCCATGAGCTGCAAAAGTTACGTAGGTGTTAGAAACTACTCTTCCAAAAAGTCATCTGAGGACAAGTTATGACTTATTTGACAAATATTAGTGGTTTTCCTTTTACATATTTTGAGCGATCACATATTTTTACCTAGAATAGATTTTAAAGGCAAGTGCCCAGCAATTTTCCAGTTTTCTTTCTCCCTTTTAGCAGATGTGATGTTGCTGTGCAGTCCTTGGGAGTCAGGCTTGCTCCCACTGCTGCACATGCTAAAGGGCTTTTTGGATAAAAAACTAAATAGGTTTTTTTTTTACTGTAATCCTTAATGAATACTCAATTTATCCTCAAAATACAGTCTGAGAGTGGCTGAAATTATTTGCTACTTTTTGTAAGGCATGGTCCCCCCTTTTAATTGTAGAAACTAGTGAAAAAAAAAAAAAAAAAAAAAAAAGATAAAATCTGTACTTGCCAACATTTCCTCATGTATCTATTTCTTCTTTCTTTCAGAGTGCGTTTTCATCTTACAGCAGAAAAAGGTTTCTGCTTTTTTTCTTTAAAGGAAAAAGGGAGCAAATACAAATAAAATCCTAAATATTTTTATTATTAAGCTTGAAAAAGCAGAAATATCCTGTTCATGCAGTTCTGTTTACTTGGCTTGCTGGCTGCTCCATCATGTATGACACAGGAAACCAGATCCAAATCTGGGACCTCCCTTTTACATAACATTTTACTTCTGTGGATCTGTGAAGCTTTTCTGCCCAGACCTCAAAAGGAGTTGTTTTCACCTATGTCATAAATGACAATTAAATAGTAGAATAAGTTAATTTGATAAGGCAGCACTGATTTTTCCTGAATTCAAGTGCAACTCATTCAAATGTCTGGGTGGGCTATGAAAGTAACGTGTCTAACCCACCCCATCCTGCCCCATAAAAACATAAGACATTTTATATGAATAAATCAATTTTATTTAAATAAAATTACAGGCATATCTTGTCCATTATAAACTGCCATATAGTTTTCAAAGTCACCGATATTTAAAAATAATTTAATTTTTCTTGAGAGCAGCTACCTTTTTCTGAGTGGCATTTGTAAACTTGTCAGAATTCCTTCCTCTCATTCAACTCAAGCAAAATCTGTTGCTAGTGAAATACCAAAGGTTGTACCTTTTGCATTGCAATAGGTACCTGTGATAGGTACTGTTCCTGAACAGTGCTTGAGAAGAATGGGTCAGGTGTTCCGCGTAGAAAATATCCACCCTGAAACGGGGTGTTTCTTTCCTTTGTGGCACCAAAAATACACCAGGCACAAAAACCCACTACGACACTCACTTTGCCATAACTGTAAGTATTAAAAAATAAATCCAAGAGACTATTGTTTCTTTGAGGCTGCAGGATCTGCTTTTCCTTGCAATTCAAGCTTACAAATGCAATGTTTACACAAAGAGAGGGTTTTGGTAAGAAGCCTGCCCTACACTCCTGTGTAACAGACTGCATTAGCCTCCACTTCAGCTTCTGTAAAAGCATCTTTGATAAGCATGGTTGCACCAAAACGAGGGGATGGGGCCTGATGGGTTTATTCATCCAGTTCTGTGATCATTTCCGGGAGATTCACAGTAGGAATACAGAATGAGGTACAGGTAATACCTCTCAGCAGGATGAGTTCTAAACCAAAAAACCCACACAGACCTACATCCACTGCTGGTCTAATGCCCAGGTGCAGGTAAGGACAGAGCCAGAGCCACCAGGATGAGGTGGTGACAGGAGAAACTGCAGGAGACAATCCCTCTTTTGGACATCTCATTCAAATACTAGCACTTTTTGTTTCTGAAAAATAAGTTTTTTCAAAGAGAGAGTTTGCTAAGCACCCTTCAAGTTCACAGCTTGCTCAGATCATTGAGTCCCATGAGGCTCACTCAACTGATTTTGGTTTATCACAACACGTTTGTAATAATGCCCCAGTTCTCTTTTTATATATTACCAGCATTGCAGAAGCTTTATACCCAACCATGATAACAGGAAAAATATTCTGCCCTTTAAAAAAATCCCAAAAAATTTAGAGTGATGTGGCACAATGAAGGCAAGATTATAGCTGGCTGTAAGGACATGCTGCAATTGACAGGCAAGCTCCTCAGCAGAGCTGTGAATCTTCCTTCTGGCTCATAATAACAGAAAATCCGATTTTAATGAAACCACAGAAATAAAAATCAAATCTTAGATTTCCAGAGCAGAGTAAGTATCAATTAATTCAGAGTTTACAGTCAGTTAACTGAGAAACAGAGTTACAAAAATGTCATAATCACAACAATATCCTGAGAGGCTTTATTAAAGTTTGCCAAAATCTCCAAGACCCTTCGGAAAAAGTCACTGAAGATAGGCAAATAATTATTAAGAGAAGTGGTGATTTTTGGCTAGCAATCTGCAGTTTCCCACTTGACATTTGTAAACGTAAACGAGTCTGTGAGCTTTGCTTTCCAAAGTAGATACATCTGGATAATTTGACACGTGGTGACAAATGTCACTGTACGATGCTTGGCAAAGATTTAAAATCATTAAAAATGTTATGAACGGAAGTCTTCTAAGCAGACATATGAAAGCTCAGGCAGTTTATTATGCTTTTCTTCCTGCTTAGGTTATCCCTCCAGTTTAGAGATACAGCACCTTAATATTTGTATAGTAATAAATACATTTATCAGGAAAACCAATTAAGAAACTTGCATTGTTCTTGCCCATGAGAAACATAGCACTTTCTGAAGATCTCCTTCAGAATAGGCAACATCACTCATTTTAGAAAGGCACCAATAACCCCTGTGTCCTAAACTCCAGCATTAACAGCATGTGCAGAGAAGAAAGATACTCCTTGAAAAAGAGGAGAAAAAAGGTAGGTATTAAAAATTAAGTGAATGCTTATGTCTCATTGAAGGTAAAAAAGCCTTTTTTTCTTTTTTTTTTTTTTTTTTTTTTTTTTAGTGTTGGGACCCTTTTGAACTACAAACTCTTTTATTACCTATCTTTTTAAGCAATTCACTTACTGCAATCAGTAATCTTGTGCTACTCATTTTTCTGGTTCACAATGAAAAAAAATAAGGGAAACTCAGAAGTGAAGGGGCTAGATACTACAGCTCTTACCAACCTACCAGAGTGCAGATCTGCATTCATATAGGAGCATCTGGAAATATTTGCATACTAGAAAAAACACACTTAGACATATTTAGAGCCAGAGCAATGCTTCAGATGTGTGTCCCTTAAAGATAGTGTGCTTATATATATATCTTTTTCTGATGTCTTTTGCCATGTGCAATTTATTTCCATTTTGTTCATGTTGGAGCTCACCCCAAATGACAGATACCAAGTGCAGGGGAGAGCACCTTGCTTTTCACCAATTAAGACTTCAGTTTTGGTGGAGAAAACAAATACAATTAAAATCAAAATAATTTGTTAATTCACTGACTGCTATGGGTAGGTGGGCATGTATCTGCTATGAAGGCAACATCTGCCCTTGCACAGCTCACCGTGCAGCTCTGCAGGCTGCCTGGCACTTGTGGGTGTGACACAGGGAGAAGGCTGCAAATTCATCTCATCCTGCCCACAGATCAGCATTGCCCACTCCTGACTAAGGTGCTGGGTCCAGTCCTACGTCGGCTATAAGTCCTGCAGAAATCCACCAAACTCCACCAAAGAAATGAATTTGGGAAAGAAACTGGCTTTGTGGCTGGGCGCTGCCTCGCTGGACATCCCTCAGCCTTTCTGGAAAAGAAGTTTCTCCAGGAGCTAAGGGAAAGCAGGATGCCTTCACTGCCTTTCAACAGGCAAATGAGAAGACTATCTAGGCATGAGAATGAATGATTGCAGTGGCTTTTGATCATCATCCACGTCTTTGGTCCTCCTACTTCTTAACATCTCTGCAGGAGTGTACACACTCCATACTCTGCAAGGAAATAAATGTTTAATGGGTTTGCAGTGAGCACTTCTTTCCTTTTGACTTAAAGCCACAAGCAGAGACACAAAGGTCTTGCAGAAGACAGATGCAAGACTCTTATTTTTCTTATCTTGTTCTACTGTTTTCCAAGTCTGCAGTTATTTGTGCAGTTACGTGCAGAGCAACAAACACACTTATTGGGACACCCTAATTATGGAAACTTAATTATTCAGCAGCAGCTGGAAAACATTTTGCTTAGCTTTTAATCAGGAAAACACACAGACTTCACCAAGGCACCTCATTCAGCCCAAGTTTGTCTAATATTAGTCTGGTTTTCTTTGAAGCGTGTGATAAGCAAGGTACTAGAGCAACCACCACAAATCAGTACCAAGCTGACTTTCCACAAATAAAGTTGTAACTGTGTAGATGTAGACAGTACTCAAGGGATTATATATGAATAGCAAGTTGTAGTAAAGAATTAATGACAAACAAATCTAGAAATGAGGTACCAATTAGATTAATGGTATAGAGAGTAAACTGGTCAAGCCATATTCATATTAAATTTCATCTTCTGACTCCTGATCTCGTTCAGATGTTTTCAGTAAACCCATTTCCATGGACTGGGTCTGTTTAACCTTTGAACGAACTGCCCTGGAAACAACAACAAAAAAAAAACATTGTCAGTAGTAACACAAAGGCTCACCTGACCATTTTTACATGGTAAAAAACTGTTTGACTCTTACATCTCATTAAGGAATCGGGATGATTGATTTAGGAAGACCCATAGTGGGACACTGTAGAAGACACTGCAAAAAGGAGGTAGTGATCTCAAGCAGAATCTGGTCAGAATTTAACCACAGGCCTTAGCTGTACACACTTATATGTTAGCATGAGTGACCACCATAAAGTGTGAGCATGTACCTGTGGCATTAATTTGTGTTGCCTTTAACAATACCACCCGCTTGGACTTCTCAGAAGCACTCATTCCTACAGATGCATCTACAAGCATATAGCTTAGGCAAACCTCAGTGAGCCATCTAGAAATGTCATTTGTACAGGCACCAGACCAATTGCTGTTGGCTTGGAACAGCACTATTGAGTTGTGAAAAAAAAAAAAAAAGTGTCTGGCCCATGGATGGGAACTCTGAGCAACGTGCTGTGGTCAACCTCAGGGGCCTTGTCTGAAGCTGCAGCAGACACCATTCCCAACATCAGAAGGGATGTAAGATTGCTGTCACCTCTCTAAAGTTGTGAGAATGTCACAGACTGGTAGGGGTTAGAAGGGACGTCTGGGGATCATCTAGTTGTCCAGCCCTGCTAAAGCAGGTTCACCTAGTTCAGGTTGCACAGGAATGCATCAGGCAGGTTTTGTGAGCCTCCAGAGAAGAAAACTCCACAATCTCTCTGGGCAGCCTGTTCCAGTGATCCCTCACCCTCTTACATGGCCAAAGCATGACTGAATTGGGTTATTAAGATGGTAGGGGTAAAGCAAGAGGTGAGAAACCTGTTTAGGATAATGCAGGTAAAGGTTTGGTAAGGTCCTGCAGGCAGATGGTATGGCAGAAACAGACTCACTTTTACAACCAAGTTAACTCTGCAGTTGGAGTTTTCAGAATTAGGACAGGGCAGTGAGGAAAAGGACTGACTTTAGAAACTAGGGGATGAAACTAGCTAGTGAAAAAGAAATTAGGTCTAATCACAGAAAATTGCTAGTAATGAAACCTTCAAAGTCATGACGTCTGCTGACTAAGCCATTTGGAATTAGTTGAGATGAGCACAGGGAGAGCAGATGTACAGAAAAAAAAAAGTTGTCACCTCCTTGTATTTTTTTATGCATTTACACATGTGGAAGACTATCAAAAAGCTCATTTTACATAAGAAGCATTCTGCTGTCAGAGCTGTTATCTGTTCTTTATGATTGTTTCTATTGAAGCAATGAATCACATTGTCTTCACTGATGAGCAATATCTATTTTTATTTTACTTTGCAAGACAATTAATTAATTTGTGGAAGCCTTTTGATATGTCAGGGAAAATTTTCTAAAATAAAGCTCCTGACAGACAGGTCCTGAATGTTTTAGCATTTCAAGTAACTTACCAGCTGACGATTGTGTAATTCACTGCAAGTATGAGAAAAGCAAAGGCATAATGCCAGCAATAGCACATGGTCAGGAACATCATATTAGTGTGATCCATCTGATTCCACTCTGGGCTCCCATTTGGAGGATAAAGCACAAACCCAATCTGTATTAAAGGTAAAAGATATTTAGCAAACGTAATTTGATGTATATCCTGTTCTATATCATTAATTATGCTGCCCATCACAAGGCAGGCATTTAATTTTCTTATAGTTTTGATTATTTGTGTGGTTATTATTAAGAACAATTTTGCAGTCACAGTGAGATATGATGGATAGTTTTACAGAGTTTTGTCCAGAAATTCCTTGGAAAATGCAGAGCCAGTCCCAGAGACCCCCTGCTCTTGACCAGTGAATTAAGGAGCAATAAGTCCTGCCGCAATCACAATTATTTGCTGTAAGGAAAGGGGCTGGTGCTCAGCCATGTAAGGTCCAAACTGATAGAAATAACCAACCAGCAGACCCAATCAGCCATTTGCACTGGCTCACTTCTTCCCAACAGCATCTGGGAATGTGTTACATGATTTAACAGATTAATAATAATAAATAAAGGTGACACATAAGTCTATTAGTCCTGGGTCATCTGAGGAAAAGGGCAGGTTTTGGAATTGCATAAAAATGGATCTTTCCCACCCAATGCTATAAAGTCATGTGGAACATATAGTTGATTTTTTTAGTCAGAGCTGGGAAAGATCAAATTCAGATTAATGCATAAGCTGGGAAACTAGTAACCCTGTGATGACAATGGGGTCTGCCTTGGCAAGCACTGGTCCTCTGTACTGCCTAACACTCTTCAAAGTTACTGCTCAGCAGTTTAGATTAGAATTTAGAGGCTGGGAAGAGGAGGAGGGGTGGGAGTACATTTTGCATTTCCATGCAGAGAATTCAATGAATGAGGGTGTTGATGATGCAGAAAGAAAGTCCCTTTACCTTTTACAAAAGTATCATGCTGCAGCCAGTATGTGGTATTCAGTCACACATACAGTTGAAGTCTGATGCAGATGTGAAAAAAAGCCACACTTAAATCTCTTGTATTTTTAGCTCTTCAAATTTTTACTTTGAAACAAAAACCACATTGTCTCCAGAGCTAAAGAAAGAACTCGTTCTAAAATTAGACTAGACAGACAACAAAGAATGAATGGTTGCATCTAATTCCTCTTATATAAAGCTTCTTAAATCACTGAAGAACAGTTTACACTGCAAGAAAATAAAACACTAAGTGCTGCAGCACCAGGTTGTTGAGTTCACCTATAGAAAAATACTGTCATTTTGGAGGTCTGTCTTCTTGCCAGAGAAAGTATTTAAATATTTGATTTGGTGCTGAGTGTCCAGTTCTCCTAAGGAACAGCAAACATTTGTATTTATCGTGTCTGGCCAACATATTATAAAGGGAAGCCAGTCTAGACATACTGGAAAAAAAAAATCTCTCGGGTGAGCTCAGTTCTTCATTACAACATGAATGAAACACAGATCACTAGCACTCCTATTTCTTTGTTGCAAGATTGCAGCAATTCATTAAATTCTCTCTCCTGCTTGACAGCAGAGCAAGTGTTGCTATCTAATAGCTATTAATTAGATAGAATCACAAGTAAAAGAAGGCATGGCAGTGCCATTTTGAGGAGTCCTTTTGGGAGACACATTCATGAAACAGAAAAGTTTGGGTTGATACTCCTTCCACTCAACTCTATGAACACTGGAAAAGCAGGAGGCTTTACATCACTCAGTCTCATAATGCAAATCAGGAGTTAAAATACCTTTTAAACATAGGTTGCCACAACTGAAATGTTTTTTAGTAAGTAAAAAGAGGCAGCCAACATGGAAAACATGCCTCACCTGTCCTGTACTCTACTGGGCTTTGACTCACTCATCTGGCAGCTGACAGTGGGGACTGTCTTCACAAAGAACAGCATATGTGGGCAGGCTGCAAAATCACTGCCATTTTGGACAGGATTCTACAGAGATCAGAGGGGATGCACTATCACAAGGAAAACCTCAACAAAACCACCTCAGCTTTTTCGCTGATTCAAATAAAAGGCACTAGAAGTAAAATAGCTCTTTTGTGTATCTGTAAAACAGAAATAATCAACACTTGCATCACTTTAGAGGGACATGAAGAGTGCATTGTTTTCACTGAGTCCTTAGAGGTCTGTTTTTCAAAGGCTTGTTTTATTACCTATGAAACATCTTCAAATGACTAATTCTGATGAAGAAATCCCTAAGGTAGAAAAGTGACCTACCTGCCAGAACCAGCTGCCCTGTAATATGCAGAGGCTTGTACGGAGCATCTCTAGCACAATACTGCCACGGAAGAAAACTTCCAAAAATACACAAACAGCAGCTCCAAAGACAGCAAAGAGCAGTAACTGATGAACATGAACATCCAGCATGGCTCTCCCATGAAGATGGTAGCAAAAGAGAAAACCTGGAGTAAATTAAGTGATCAGTTAAAGATTTATTTTTTTTTTCCCCTGTAATCTCCCTGTACCTGCTTTTAGGAACCAGTGAACTTTTAGCATTTCTATTTATGCCAAAGCCACCTTCTCAGTTGATCTGAGAGTTATTATTTTAAGACTAATGCTTAGAGTTTACTCCCACCCTTGAGCTCAGACCAGGAAATTTCACGAGAAGCTGCATCTCTAGTACCTTTCATCTAAAACACCCTAACAAAAAGTCTCACTCATCTGTATATATACATTGAAGCATGTGCACTTATCCAAAACAAACTTCTGCTGCCATTTCCATGACATTTCTTTTGCTACCTGAGCAAAAGATACACCTCTATACACCTCTTTCATGTGTGATCATGCTCTGGGCTGCAGTGCTGACAAACCCTCAGCAGATTATAAAGAGGCCCAAGACTGATCTGCTTCAAGTGTTTTGGGGAGTTAAAAACCCAGCTCCCAAAGGCTCATTCTCTAAGGATGATCTGAGATTCCCAGCCCCCTCTGCAAGTTTCACATGCACCTCTGCAGAAGAGCTGAACTGACCTTCAATAAACACTGCTAAGGAAAGCATCATCCTGTCCATGGCCACTGGCAATGCATTGGTCCCATGAGCCACGATGTCAACCAGCCCTGAAATGCCATAGAAGAGGTACATGGTGGCATGTTGCCAGTTCATCAAGTGATCCCAGTGTTTTTCCTCATAATTATACAACTTCAGGTGAGGTCCATCGGGAACAAACTGCTCGGCCACCATTCCTGCATAGGAAACAAGAAGTGTAACTGTTTGTCCTGATGCTTAAGGTATAGACTGGTGGTTTTTACACAAAAAATAAAGGCAACAATTCATCCCCATGCAGGGTGACATCAGCCAGTTTGGGGTTTAGTCTGTCTGCCTGAGGATTGCTCTGGGTGATTGCTGTGCTTTGCTTCCTTCTGCCCAGTTCAGCCAATACCAATAGAGTTTTTAACATGTCCAAATTGAAGTGAAAATCACAGAGGCCTCAAAGGTATTCATTTTACATAAATGTTCAAGAAAACAGGCAGCGGGTGGAGGAGAGATGAAATAATTTGCTTTGCTGAGGGAAAGACCAAAGAGAGAGCTCAAACACATATTAAGCATCACACAATCTGGAGAGGAGAAAGCCAGAGGAAAACAGACTTCAGCTCCACTCCTGGTGGGACTATTTTCAACTTGCAGCTTCCAGGAGTGAAAATGGAGATAGCTATTCTGTGTTGCTTTTTCTTTTCCAAACAATTGTTATTGTGGTAGTCCTCTGATTAAATCTTTTCAGCTGCCTTTTCAGTGTTTCAAACATAACACATGCTAAAGTCCTCAAAAAAAAAAGATTTACCACTCCAGTCCCCTGCAATTTGCAGGATGGCAGAGTTCAGACTCTTAATTTAAAGGGGATTTTTCCTATAAAGCCATAAAAGGAAATATCTCTACTGTGCAGGGTTATTAAAGGCCCTGTGAGAATGTACATCAAATTAGTATTTGAATTGTGCTCCACTGCCTCCCTTACCTTGGCCCCTTAGTGTCTCACTAACTAGCTGCAGTACTCCAGGAAAGCTGCTTTTAGATACTTCATATGATCAATGAAGTTTTGGAAGGGTTTAAAATACATTATGCCTTTACAATGTTAATTATATTGTTTATAAAGCATGAGCCAGCATCCTGCTGTATAAGTAGATATGCTGCAGAGCAAATGAAGTGGTTTTCCACCTTTATTTCAATTTTTTTCTAACATAATTAGGTTTTACTCCTTCTATTGCTTTTTCTGTTTGTACTTGCTAGGCTTCCTCATCCACATTTTTCACTAGAATTGAAACTACCATATGTTAAAATCATAGCTTTTTGTTTCGAGGTGAAAATAAAAACACTAGATGAGTGTTTTAGATGCACAAGTACCTTTAAATACTGTCTGTGAGACTTATAGAAAAGGTGTCCCCACCCAAACCCAGAGCAGAAGGAAAAGCAAAACCAAAATTTTGACAGAGCCTGCGCCTTGATTAGAAACCAGGCAACTCTGAGCATCTAAAAAGTAGATAGATAGCATCTAAAAATACTAACAATAACAAAAATACTAACAATGCCCCCACAGTCTGGTGTTCTCATTATTTAGGCAAAATTCTCCTTTGCCCAAATAACTTACTTGCCTCCCTGCAGTAGTGAACAACATATGAAGAAGCTGAGAAGTAGTCAGGAGACCTTAAAGAAGCTCCAGGAGTGCTCTACAGATGGAAACCATGTTACATTCATAACCATGTCATTAATAACAGTATCCCCAATTGTTCTTAGATTCATTGTGTTTAAAAGGACAAAATATCAATTATTTTCTCAGAGAACAAAATTAAAAAAAAAAAAAAAAAAGTGTTAAAAGGCTTTATTGTCTGCCCTGGGTCCACCTCACTTACCAATGAGGGCAAAGACAGCTTTGATGATCCCCTCAACAAACTCCAGGCGCTGAAATCCTGCCCTGGAACCAAGGTAGCAAACATTCTTGTTTTTTCGACAGGCATACTTCAGTGGGTACTTCACTGACCACCAAAAGCCAAAAAGAAGAAAAAAACTTCCAGGGAGAGCATGCCCTTTGAAATTGCCCATGGTCTTCTGCTAGAAAACACCTGAAAGTGAAACAAATGCAGATCAATTATGGTAATAGCAGGAGAGTACGGTGAGGTCTAATGTTTTAAGTATATTCTTGCATAGATCAAAAAGAGGGTCACTGAATTAAGTACTGACACTTTATTTTAAAATAAATTTGGGCCCTTACCTTCCCTGGCTGTTCAAAACACCCAGACAGTCTCCCCATGTTCATAACTTCACAGAACAAGAATAAGAGACACAACTGCAAAGCAGCTGACCTGAAATGCAGCTCTGGCATATGACAAGAGTAAAAAA
>JAOEGS010011850.1:6260-19142 GCA_025447755.1 Corythornis vintsioides | reverse complement strand
ACAGAACAAGAATAAGAGACACAACTGCAAAGCAGCTGACCTGAAATGCAGCTCTGGCATATGACAAGAGTAAAAAAAGTCTAGTTAAATTACTAGATCGTGCTGTTAAAGTCGGTCTAGCAAGAGAGAATGGGAATATTCACAATTTGGTTCTTTCAGCTCTAAACAGGTTTTTATGTTTCTTTAATCAACAAACAGAAATCAAAGTAATACCTGACTGAAGGAAAAATGAATTGTATACAGGTAAGAGGAGCAACTATTAACCAATAAATCGTATTTTGTATTTCAATCCAAATGTCTCATTACCATTTGCAAATATCAACTCATTCTCGGTATTTGATAGATGAACTATGCACCCACAAGTCCATCAAATTCACCTAGTTATAAGTTTATTAATTGGTCAGAATTTAGAGTCTTTGAAAAATGGTGCCATTAATAAAACCTAGTAATCCTGGTCGTCATCCCAATGTTAGGTGAGTTCACTTGTCTCCACTAGCTTCTTGATTAAAATGACAGTTCTAATATTAAATTGCATTTGTCTTTAAGTTATAAACTGTGCTGTTGTGCATCATGACCCAAAGGCATACTAAATCTTTGTACAGGCAACAATCAAGACTAATTACTTTATAAGTAATGGTAATATTTCCTTTCTGTTGTTATCATTGCTGACTTATAAATCCAGTTGCCACACTACACTGGAGCCATCTGGTTATGAATAAAATGTAGAGGCTCTGGTATATTTTTCTTTTCAGTAAGTATTTCCTCTGGTCAGCTCTGCATAAGAAGTTTTAAACTGTGTGTTGTGGGCCATGGAGTACTCACATCTGGTTCATGTAATGCTGTCTAGTCACGTAGCTTGAACCCTCTCCTATTTCTGGAGGTTAAACTCCACTGAAAGCATTAATTGGTTGTTTGGTTTAGGGTTTTTTTTAAGAAGAGAAACTTTTCCACATGCACAGGTCCTGAAGCTGCCACAGGACTCTACCCAACTGCAGGAGGAGAGGTGACCTACATAGCTGCAAAGGAGAAGAAAAAATACAAGACCTTTCATGCATAGTGCAAGGCAGGTTTTGATTTAAACAGGGATGTTGAAGAGGGCTGCAGAAGAAGGGTCGTGGTGGTGTGAGCTGTAACTGCTTTCCCTGGAAAAAACTCCCCTCAGATAATTCCTGGGGAAATATTAGTGAAAGAAAAAGTGTAAACGTAAGCAGTGCCTGCCAGCCTTGGGGCAGCCACTTGTCTCCTGTCAAGAAGCCAAGCATGACCAGAGCTGTCGTCCTAGTGGCCAGCTGGTCACAGAGAGCAGAGCTACAACAGGCACGTGGAGAGGCAAGCAGTGGCAGACTGCTTCCAAAATACTGAATTTAGAGCTTTAAAACTTGACGGGCTGAGCACGTGCTAGCAGTGCCAAATCAGTCTGCTCGTGAGCTGAGCATCTCTGATCCTGGCTCGAGGAGGGCTGAGAAGGGCAGAAGGAGGAGGAGGTGGTAGCCAGGGGTCCAAGGGTCAGAAGAGTCTTTTCTCCCTCTTCTTTCTCCCCTCATCACATTGAATGTCCCACTGGGTCGATGCCTCTGTGTTTTATTTGCAGGTGGAGAAAGCACTGCTCTCTCTCAAGCAGCCTGTAGCACAGTCAGGCTCTCAGTGGTGCAGCTGGAGGGCTCAGCCCCACAGGTTAGATCCAGCCCCCATGACCTTACAGAAGGGGTACCTCATTTGGGGATATATTTAGTTCAAAGAGTCTGAGCAGCTTGTGCAGCACTGACAGCAGTCCCCATGCCATTGTTTGCCTCAAAAAAGGGCAGTACTAACAGGAATCACAGAATCACAGAAAGTTAGGGGTTGGAAGGGACCTAGAAGATCATCAAACAGCCTGCCCAGGAACCAACATGCCCAGACTTAGACTTTCCACATCAAGAAGTCCTTGAACCTCTGCCCTCAGGAGGTTGTAGGGCACACCAGGAGGGAAGGCTGCTGAAGGGATTCAAGGGCAGCCTCACCTAGGACCACCACTCAGGTCCCCTGCAAAGGGGCCCAAAGCCACAGGGGACAGAAGAAAAAGGTAATTAGGTGTAATTATGGCAATAAACTCAATTGTAAGTGTAGTTTATAAATTTTAAGTACCAGGCAACATTTCTGCAGCAGCTTGGAATGAGAACCAAGAATAATTTATTATTACCTGTGAATGTGAGATTTTATTTTTTTAATATGTTTTAAAACAAACATGTTTTTTCTTGCAATAATCACAGAAAGCTTTTAATGATTCCAGCATTTCCAGCAATTAGAAAGATGCATAGTTTTCCAAAAGTGTTTTAAACTCAAATAAAAGAAGTGTTCTAAACTTAAAAGAAGGCAATACGGGGATCCACTGACAAAGAGGAGATGAGTAAAGGCAGTTTCCAAGGGAGCATTCAAGAAAAGGTGTGCACCTTTGTGGGTACGAAAAGCTGTATTTCTAGCCCTAAAATTATCTCATGCCAGCAGAAGCATGAAAGACAGCCAAAAAACAGATGTGCGTGATTGAATTGAACATTTTCTGACATTTTTGGGAGGAGTGTTTGGAAATATTTATCAGTTTGATTCCTGACTGCCAGAGGCTGCCCTAGGGACTGAGGCAAGACTTGCAAGTGGCATGGAGAAACCAGACAGATTACCTATTAACTCAGATGGCTTCTCAATCTGGAAGAACTATATCAGTTTGGGGTTTTTTTTCCCATTCTCCCTTAAAAAAAACCAACCAGAGAATTAAGCTGTGTAACCTGCACTGGATGAAGACACAAGTGGTTGCTGAGCCAGAGCTAGCCCTGCAGCAGGCAGATTTCCCTCACTGCACATTCTTCTGCCACGGCACTTTGCCTTCAGATTTCCTGTGTTTATCAAGCCCTGGGGAATGTTAAAATGGACTGTCAACCAGAAACATGGGGGTTTTCCAGCACTGACATGAGGCCACAAACTCACTCCTCTGCAGTGCATTTGTTTCTGATACAGAACCATATGATAACAAAAGGGAAACCCCAAGATTAAACTCTAGCAAATTTACTGCAGCAATGACACTGAAGGGTTAGATGGGAAAAAATGATGTGGAGTTTATAGTATTTCATGCAAAATGTTTATTTATCCGTAAGAGCCACGGGAATTGATCATGACATCAGTGACAATAAAGCATCCAGATAAGAGGAGTGTCCTGGTTTGTGTGAAATAGCACATTTGTTAACACTTTCCAATCAGTGCACAAGCTGTGATCATACAGCTTCTGCCAAAAACTGGAATCCAGCAAAGCTGGATTTGTTTAAGACAATATCACAGACAAGTTAATTCAGTACCAGAGTTTCCTACTTGCAGTTGACTATGTATTCACAAGGCAAGTGCCTTTTATCTTGCAGCCTTTAAATGGTAAAGATCATGGAGAGCCATGCTGATCTGAAAAACAATACTGTAATTACTTTGTTCACTAAATGCAGGACTCATTTCATGTCATCAGTAAAAATGTTTCAGCAGCCACAGTCCCGTTTTCAGATGAGATCACTGCTCTGGTGTTAAGGAAATACTCATCTGGCATGTATATCTCATTCAGAATTAAACTGGAACGAGGTACTGTGTATGCTAATATAATAAAATCAGGACTTCAGATTTCTTCAAATGATAAAAAATGGTGTTACAGCCTTGATTTTTTGGTTTGAGGATGTGGGAGATAAAGATTTTCAGGTTAAAAAAAAAAAAAAAATAAGCAGCTCTGAAGCCTGTAAGAGAAAAATTCAACCCTTGATAAAATCTTCAGGCCTGGAAGACAGGGATGAAAACCAAGAACCCCAAGACAATAAATCTGTTTTGGCCTTGCATCTGTCAACAACCACATACTTGGCCTTCTTAGAACTTTGAGTGCTCCTTACTTTGGTTTTTTTTCCATCTCTCATGACCCTCAGTTTTCTGGCTTTCTTTCCCTTTTCTCTGTGCATCTGCTCACTCTGTTTCTGCCCCTGTAGCCAAGTAGGCTATCTCCAGTGGTTATCCAGGGACAACAAACACTCTATAATAACCTTACCATTGGCTCTTGATATCAGAGCAGCTGCTAATTTTGGGATATTAAATTTGGTTTCTGTTATCACAACTCTTATGGTCTTTCCCTTACAGTGTCTTCACAATACAGCCAGGGCTTTGGTGGAAGGATCTAGTGTGACAGTGAAACTTCCAGAGTCATTGGACTATGACAAATATTTGTAATAAGTATTAATGACCACCTGGACTGTGACAAATACTGCATTTGAGACTTATAGAGCACTTTACTGACTATAAGCAGTTGCTGCAATTGTTATTTATGTTTCCAAATGCAATATGCAATGTGCAATGCAGATTGTGCATTGTGTTGTGAGCCCTCAAGGCTCTGAGATGACAAAGAAACTTATTTAAAGTAATGTTTAAAACTCATGGATTTGGGTGCTATAACTAAAGATATTTTAATGTTTAGGGCTTGCAACTTGTACTATGATAAGGAAAAAAAAAAAATCTAAAAAGCTTTCTTGTCAGAAATTTCCATAAAGTCATGTAACAGAGCAGAAGGTTGTATTTGAACCTAGAGTTTTGTCCTGGCTGGCTTGCTTTTGTACCTGGAAATTTTCTCTACAGTCTTATCTGTTTTGGGTGTTAGATGTACTGGTTGTCAGAAGGGTCATCAAATGTACTGCCTCTACCAACTATAGCTTGGGGGAAAGACACTCTCAACAGCAAAAAGCTGTGTGGATCAGAAAAGAAAGCAAAACACTAATGAATAAATGGGAGAGTTGGCAAGGCAGTCTGTAACATTGATAACAGCTGGCAGAAATGCCTGTCTGAGCTAGCCCAGCTAGAAAAATCAAAATGCATCAGAGAAACAGTCTAATTTCTCTTTAAGGGACCACCTCATACTCATTAAATGGGAATCAGTGAGTGCTAATGCAATATTAGAAGGAACTAAAGAGCCTTTTATAATGCAAAGCTACCATAGCAGCAGCTTCAGTTCCTGCTGACCCTCAGGTGACAGAATTAATGTAGTAAACAAGAATAATGCTATGGAGGAGAAGTTTTGAAATTCAATCAGACCATCAGACACAGCAAGCAGATGCATTTCCTTCCAAAACCACTGGTGTTACAGATGCTACATTCTGCATCTTACGAATGCCTCAAGTGCAATGTCATGTGGGGCAAGTGATTTAGACATTTTGCTCAGACAACCCTAAAATGTTACAGCAGGCCCTGATTTAGGCATAAAATCGATTTGAAGGGACTAAGTCTCCTTTTAGTCTTTTGGGGCAAAAAGCAGTGCCAGGATTCAAGGTCTGGCTCATGCTGCATGATAAGCCAGGAGTGCCACAACAGAGTGGCACTCTACTAAAAACTAAGGAATTTCAAAAGCAATGTTTCATTATTTATAATCCCTGAATTTAGGAACTGTCTTTGCTCATAGCTAGAGATTATCAAAATGCCAACTGTTGTCAGCTGCAAGTGAGCATGAGCATATCTGGTCACATCTAAATAGAGTAGAAGACAGTTGACAAGAGTTTTGACATTGACAAGTCTTGATTCATGTATGTCTTAGGTCTGGAAACAAGGGGCCCATTTTTGTGCTGCTGCACTGGCCATTTGCAGCACTGAGTAAAATGGTATTTCCAGGCAGCTTTAGTGGGCAAGAGGAGACTAAGCAGAGAACTTTGCCTAAACACAGGCATAATTATTCCAGCTGTTCTTCTCCAGCAGTTATTTCCACCCACACTGTCCACAGCTGAGAGAAATCTGTTTGGTTTACCCAGCTCTATTTGTAAAGAGAAAAATACAGGGAAAGCCCACATAAGCAACCCTGAAAAGTGATGAAAGACATATGAGCAAACTTTGGAAAGGTAACTCCAGAGTTCATGAATTTTCATCTAAAATGGGTATGGAATACATTCCTTTTACAAATTACAAAGCAATTTGTAAATGTACAGTGACTTACAGTATAACATATGCCATAATTTAAAGAGGTGTACAGAAACAGTAGTAGAAGGTAATGCAAACAAAGCACACAAACAAATTGGGAAAGCACAAATTCTAGGTATGTAAATGCATAGTAATCATCAAATGTCCTGTTTAAAAACGAAGAAGCATAAATACTGTGGTTTTAAGTACTTCAGTTCCTAAGATCTGAAATTTCAGAAAGCCACTTATAAGAAATACAATGAAATGTAAAGTATTGTTATTAGGAGAGCAGAATATGATTTATTGCTAAAAAAATTTTAAAAAAAAAGCATATGCAGAGACTGAAAGTGTTTCTCCAAAGGTTATTCTGTTTAGAAATAGAATAGAAAAGATGAGATAATCTCATTTTAGAATTTCTGTCATATAATTAGTAGTCATGGCTGCATTTAAATTCTCTTG
Source organism: Corythornis vintsioides (assembly GCA_025447755.1). Lineage (NCBI taxonomy): Eukaryota > Metazoa > Chordata > Aves > Coraciiformes > Alcedinidae > Corythornis > Corythornis vintsioides. The sequence goes on along the minus strand of JAOEGS010011850.1, from coordinate 12,755 downwards.
ATTTTGCCTGGAAAGTTTGGATATACGACCCCATCCAAGAAGGAGGGAGGGAAAAAAAATCCTTCAAGAAACTCAAGAAACTTAAAACTAAACCCAGTGTTTTATTCACATCCCTAATCCTTAATCCCTGCTTTTGTTTAAAGGCTCCGGACTCCCGCAAGGGCTACGGTGGTACTGGGACACCCACAAACTTCTCCAAAGAGATTTCTGATTTAGAAGTCCCGTCCGAGCTTTTCACCTCAGGAGTGTCCCCCCCAAGGACCGAGCTTAGGCAAACATGGAGTAGTTGTTGTCTTTTCACCCGGGAATATTTTACATCCCCCCTCCCTGCCCCCGCCGCCGCCCGCCCTCACTTCACCCCGCGCTGAGCGGGGAGACCTCCCGGAGAGAGCCGGGCTGCCCTTACCTGTGCCTCCCCGCTCCTTCGCAGGCTCCTCCTCCGACACCCCTGGCTCCCTCGGAGGGTTTTCGCTGCCGGCCCGGGCGAGCCGCGCTCCTCGGGAGATGCGCCACGGCCGCTCCAGATGTTGGCGGCGCGGCCGCCCAGATGTTCCTCCCCTGGCGGCCCCGCGGGGGGCGGGCGGTTTCCTTCCCGGCCCAGGGCAGGGCCAAAGAAGAGGGGGCTCGGGGAAAGCGAGGCTTCCGAGGGATCCGGTGCTGCCCGCTGCCCGGCCCCCACCACTGCCCCGCTGTCCAGGAGCAGCTGGCGGGAGCAGGCAGGGCTGCCAGCGGGAGTGGAGGTTCCCACTGGCCCAGCAAGCTAGGGAAAGTAGAAAATGTAAAGAGACTCTCTGACACACAAGCCCTGCTTTGATCGCCGTGTAGAACAGAGGCCTTTTCTTATTTGCCTTTCCTCCCCCCACCCCACCCCACTCCTGTGGTTTTCTCCAGGAAAATGAGCGCCCGTGTCTGTAATTCCTGTAATTTCACAGGAATGTATGGCAAAGCCCTGAATCACAGAGAAGAATGTCTAAAAATAAAATTGAAAGGATGAAGCCGTAGTTTTATTTCCAAATGTCATGCTGTAGGAAACTGTGTTAGTGAAATCACTAGATAATTCACAGTCTAATGAAAGGCATCTAATACTGCACCACCTCTGTTACACTGGCCAGCAAAGAACAATGAAATCTTCAAAACTTACCTATGGAAAAATCCTTATCTGTGGTATTTTCCAGGAAGTTGGGATAACCGGATTTTGAAGCTCTGTTTAAGCTACACCAGAAGCCTCCTTGACCCTTTCCATCTCTTGTCAGCATCAAGCTCTCGTGCTGCCAACCTCCCCTGCTGCTGTTGGAATAGCCAAGCTGAGGTGCAGCTCCTGCTACCAGCTAGTCATAGCTTGGACTTCTGAGATACCTCCTACTCAACCCTCCCTAAGTCCTCTAATTTATTTTTTCTTGCTTTTGAGAATGCCAAAGCTTTTTGCTTTGGGAAATATGTGCATCAAGTTAACTGTGTAAAGATCAAAACACAGATCAACAGCACATTTCCGTCTGACACTTTGCAACCTTGGTTATCTCCTCAGACAGCTCCATCCATGCCTGTCTCTTTCCTATATATTGACACTTTCACTATCACCTAAACAGGACTCCTGCAAATACCCTTAAGCATCTGGCAAGCAGATGTCTTTGCAGGTTGGGTGACGTAATAAATACAGAGAAAAAGGCAACTAATACTTTCCAGAAGGACCACCTCTTCGTAAACAGTGCTTCACAAATCCAGTCTCTGTGGAGGTTGCTCCCCTTTCCCAGTCTGAATGACTTCTTTTGCAAGTGTTTTTTAGATGGCAGAATGCATCTCATGTAATGGTATTATTTCCTATCTTCTGTGTCAGAAGAGTTTTCAGTTAGACTGAGCTAAATCAATCAGTGAAACTGACAATTGTAATTACCCCATCTATTTACCACTGGTTTGTCTAGTGAGTGGAGCAAAAATCACTTCATGGGTTTTCTCACTTCCACCCACACCTCCCACCCAATCACCAAAGTGATTCTAAATAATGATTAGTGTCTTCAATGTCAAAACCTCCAATTAGCATCCTGGAAACCCTGCAGGGATTCTGCACTTCTTGCAAGGACGTTTGCAGGGCGCATTAAAGTCACCACACTTGTCTTCTTTGCTGGGACAATGTATTCTGAGAGTTAATACAAAGGAAAATAATATGGAAAAAATAAAATAAGTGAAAGAGACTTGATCAGTCAGAGCTGTTCTGTCTGCTCAAGACTTCTTTCTACATAAAAGACAATTAAAATAGGTCCATTTTATCAATTTGTAACTAATAACATATTGGATCCACTTTTCTACCTGTTCAGCATGTCCATCAGAAAAAAAAAGTCTTTGGATATCATATAATTATATTGAGTATCCTCTCCAGTAAGAACAAGCTATAAAGTAACTTCAAATAAAAACAGTGGTTTCTAAAGCAGAGAAGCAGTATTTTCTGAGCAATACAGCCTAGGTACATCATTTATGGCTGACCATCTGACAAACAAAATTTTTCCATTTGCCTTTGAGTCCTCTGGCTTTGCTTGAAAAATTATTTTATAATTAACACTTCCTCCAATCTTGTTGGAGTCCAAGTAAACAGCATCCACAAAAATCATTAAGGAACATACTTAAATAAATCTTCATTGGACTGGAGTCCCCAGGATGCTTGCAAGGGAGTCTTTTTAGAGGCAGTTGGTTGTTCACTGTTGACATTGAGCATTTTATCTGAAGCAAGGCATAAAAACATTTCTTCATCACTAAGCCTAAATGCTGTGAGATGAATTTGCAAGTAGTGCTTGAGCCACCCAAGTGAAACATTACAAGGCCAAATGTCTGTGGCTCCATGACCCACAGGTCCAATATATTTCATTTAATTAACTGTCCAGTTCTTTTACTTCATCACAATTATCATGGGTGCCAGATGATTACATCAACCATATCTCTGTGCTTCACCATTTGCCCACAGTCACACATTTGTGCTGGGTAAAAACTACTGTGTGTGTTTGTGAACACATGGAAATGGATTTGCTTTCCAAACCTAACAATAAGCCTGATATAAACTGAAACAGAAACATAAGGCTTTGGATGACTTTTCATGTCTCTGTAATACATACATGCTCTCCTCCTAAATGAACACATCCACCACTGTCCTGCTAGAATGTTAAATTTGCCTGAAACCTTCTTAAGGTGGTTAATTGCTAACTTGGATCCTGCTCCAGATACACTCCTCCTATGACAAAGGGCACATTCCTAATGGCAAAAGTAAAGACAGGAAGGTGGCAACATGGTGTCAATGATGCAGTTGAATTTTACTTTTATTTTACAGGTTAGGGTCTATTCTAGCTAACAGGCCTCTTCTAGTCAGAACAGAACAAGAATGATCTTCAGAGGGAGTGTTAAAAGTCATTATCTCAAAGTGTTCTAGCTGCCTGTGCATGAATATCCTTTCTCAGTGATTGCTTGTGATGGAAACTGTTCATTTTGTTTTGCAGGTACAACTTCTGAACCTTCATATTCTTCCTGCTGTCTCCTTGGTTCTGATTTCTCTCCTGTTCTCTTATGAGGTTTGCTTTTTCTCAAATGTAATCTTTCTCTTTCTCTTCTCTCCTTTGTGCCTTCAGGTTGCTAACAGACAGGTAAAAAAAAAATAAAGCACGGAATTAAAAGCAACTCTTACATGAACAACAACAAAAAAATCTCATTATTTTATTTGACTAGTAAGGTATAATAAAATATTTCAGTCACCTGCCTCAGCAAAACCAGGTCTTCAACGTGACAGATTAAAATTAAAGACCCCAGCCAGTCACCCTAAAAATGAGCAACATGCTTTTGATTGCACTCTGTAGACGGTAGGAGGGTCACCTGCCCTGTTATGGTAGTTTGAATTGTACCCACAAAGAGCTCTGAAGGAGATACAAGTTTAAGCTTATGCCCAAATTTCCTTTCTCTTAACACCTATCACTCAGTTATTCAAGATTCTTAAGTTTTTCACATCTCCCAAACTTAAATGGTAACAGAGGGAATTAGACTCACTCTACCTATCTTACAATTATTACACACTCACAGATTTTCTAGCCATGGGCACTTTTGAGGAATGATAAATGATAAACCAGACAACTACTGGTGAGGTTTGACCCATGAGGCAATGTGAAGTTCCAAATGAAATAAGTTCTGGGTAGTTCCTGAAAGGAAAAAAGATTAGAGAATGCACTTAAAATCTTAACAATGGCATAACACAGTTGTCATCACCATAATTGTCCATATTCTTAGAGTACTGGGCATGGAAGGACTACAGTTGTGGGAATAATCATGCATTGATGCTGCTTTCTGAAAAGAGACTTTTTTTCTTGTTGCTGCACAGACAATCTGCAAAGACAGCTGAAAAATACTTTTAATACAAACCATCAATGACAGCAAATTGGAAAATCAAAAAGATGCTTTCTTCTGTTGTTATTTGGTGCTAATGTGAAGTGCTATTCAAGCACAGCTTTTTCAATAGGGTGATTGAATTTTATAGTGTTCTTACAAAACTTTAAAGTGAGTTAGGGTTTATTACCCTTTCTTCTACTGCATGATACACCAGGTATTATGAGTCTTCATAATAAAAATGTGTTATTGTCACAGACAAAAGGTTGCTATTGGCTACTTCACCAACACAAACCATATAGAAAATGCTCATGCCCCAGGACAGAATAATGGGAAGAAGGATGAAATGGGGGAAGAATGTCCTGATGTCTCCATGCCATTACAGTGAAAATAAAGCCAGCCACTTATATCAAGGGCTGTTACTGCAGCTGTGTGGTGACACTGAGGAAAGCAAGTGGAATTGAATCCCAATGGGGAAAAGAAAAGCCTCTCCAACACCGCAGTGACAGGCAGTCTCACAGATGACACAGTATACTGTTAAACAAGGTCAGCAGCAGTGAGAAAGAGAGCTGGTTCTTATGGCAAAAGTGGAGCAAACCTGAATTTATATCATCACTTTTTTTTTTTTTTTTTTTGGCACAATTGTAGATGCCTCTGAAAACAGAAGTTGCCACAACCAGTGTGGTGTCTCATTTTCAAGATACATGTTATTTAATAAGTCTAGGTGGTAACACTACATCAAGAATTCTTACACCAATGATGCTACTTTACTTTACACTTTAACCTTATTTGCACCACTGTAAGGACCAAATAATTTGAGAAATTTAAATTCAAGATTATTTCTGGTTTTCCACCAGCAAAGCCACAGCAATTACACCAGGGTTAAAGTTGCCCTGCTTGGGTTGATTGGGTTGTTTGGTTTTTTTTTAATTTCTGGAATGATCTTTAGTTGGTTGTTACCTACCAAAGAAACTGAGCGTTTGCTTTTGAGATGCAATTGCTTTTCAAAGGACTCAGCAAACTCCTGGATGGAGTTTGATCTTGTCTCTGGGCACGAACTGTCTGTTGAAGGTGTTCTGCTTGCCTTCCTGTGGCAGTGGCATTTGACATCTCTGTCTTCTTGAAATTCCTTGGAGCCCTTGAGATGACCTGAAGATGAATCTTTGGTAGAAGCATGAAGTCGTGTTGTATGGAGGTAGGAAAGCCTGGCCTGGAAAACAAAAGGTCATTGCTGAATATGGAAACTCACAGGGCAGATTCTTCCTGTCACAGAGCACTACCTGAACCATGGTGCAGAATGAAGGGCCTTGCTCAGACTCCTGTATCTTTACTTATATGTATGTGCAGGAGAATCACACTGTCAAGAGTTTGTTTTCCAGAGGCAGCAGCAGAATCTGCTTTATCCCAGTTCTTGATTCAGTTTTGGCACACAAATGAGCATTTCAAATGCAAAGTGCGCTGGGTCCTCTTAGTACTCACTGACACTAAAAGGAACTGGGACCCTTCACAACCTGCAGATCTCAGGCCTCACATCTGGCAGCAGGTTCTAAGCAGGACTTTCAAAAAGCAAAGACCCAGCCTTTTGTGGCCAGATGAGCCAGATACAGGCTTTGATGCATGAGTGCTTCAAGTCTTATCAGGTGTTCGTGTTCATTTGAGTGTGACAGAAACCATTTCTATCCCACTTGTGGCTACATGCAGACAAAATGCTTTATTGTCCAGGTTTGAATTTTCTGCTGGTTTCTTGGGCATATTTGTCCTGAACTGATGAGGGTACACTTTCAGGGCACTGAGGAACATGTCCTTACCAGAGAAATGGGAGGAAACTGGCTTTCTACAATTATGTTTGTAAGGCTAAAGTGGGAAGGGAGTAGATGGTTGTTTAGTTTCTCTATGGTTCACATTTCCCAGCCTGACACACAGACATAAGCTATTGATCTGCATCAGCTCTGTTTAATTGAATGTCTGTTCAGCAGAATAAACTGATACAGAACTGCTGTGTCCTGTGGATTCATGTATAGGTGGTTTTGGAAATAGACAGACCTGTAAAGAGATAGGTGAGAAGGCCAAAAATCTGCCAGATGTTGATGATTTTTAAGGATGAGTAGCTGAACACTCATGCAGGTAGTGAAAATAGCAAGA
>JAOEGS010011849.1:0-36765 GCA_025447755.1 Corythornis vintsioides | reverse complement strand
GCTGCGCCACCCTCAGAGACGTGTGACCTGCTGTCTCTCGGAAAGGATGCGTCCGATGGGGACGCCCCCGCCTTGGCGCTGGTCGTAACTGACGGCCACTCGGAGAACTCCCCTCCGCCTTTGCCAGCCTCGGCGGCTGCCGAAGAGCCGCTCTCACGGCGCTACTCGCTACCGAAATCTGACATCCCCCCACGCTTCTGCCATGGGGCGGACCAGCGAACTGGAGCTGGGTACAGACTCCTGGCCCTTCTGCGCATGCGCCTCCTTTGCCGCAGACACCTAGCTGGTCCAGCCAGGCCAGGCTGCGCGCAGGGGCTAGAGCGAATAATCTCCCTGTTCGAAACTTTTCTGCCAAAGATCTCGCGTCAGCTCATGGAAAATTCGAGCCTGCTCGTGGAAAATTCGAGCATGCTCGCGGAACATGCGAGCTACCTCGTGGAAAATTCGCGCCAGCTGGTAGAAATTACTCCTCGGCTGGACAAGCTGCCGCAAGCGCAGCACTGCGCAATCGTCACCGGGCTCAACACCCGAGGCGGCTGCGGAGACGCGGCCGGAGATGACGAACGCGGAAGTTCCGGCTTCGGATGCCGAGAACGCGGAAATGCCGGTTCTCGCTCCGATCCCGGGATCGGCAGATGAAGCCGAGACGGAGCTATCGCCAACCACGCCACAGCAGGAGGCAGCTCCTGACACAGAGCAGCATTATCATCCATGTAATCTACCTTGCACGTTTTGTCAGTAAAACTTGGAGCATCTCCTACGATGAAGTCACTGAGCATTGTACCTCTTCCACCCTTCAGTGGGATCCCTGGGCTCAAGCTGAGGAACACCAGACATATGGAACCCTTTCTGTGACCATCATGGAGCCCACAGATCACAGCCAGAAGACGGCATCTATCCCTTCCATCACAGAGACAGCAAAAGAGCTTGCCTACAAGCTAAATGCTGCTGTGAGGAATGGGAGTAGAAAAGATGTGCTGGAGCTACTGGAGAAAGGGGTGGATGTCAACTCCAAAGCAGAAAGTGGCTGGACACCACTGCAGAGCGCTGTGCAAGCTAATGATGAGGACCTGGTCCAGCTTCTGCTCAACAAGGGTGCTTGTCCACATGCTAGGAAGGACAATGGTGGCACTGCATTTACTGAGGCAGGGATAACAGGAAATGTGAATATCCTGGAGCTCCTCCTTGATCGTGGGTTAAATATTAATGACTATGATGACAATGGCTTCACAGCATTCATGGAGGCTGCATGGTATGGGAAGGAAGAAGCACTGAAATTCCTGTATAGCAAAGGAGCAAATGTGAATTTGAGGCGGGTAGTTGGTGAGGAGAAAGCAAAACTGCATAAAGGAGGTGCAACAGCACTGATGGATGCTTGTAGGGAGGGCCACCTTTCAGTGGTAAAAACTCTGGTCCAAGAGATGGAGGCTGATGTGAACATTCGTGACAACAAAGATAGGAATGCCTTGATCCATGCCCTCAAGAAGGGTTGTGTCAAGGAAAGGTATGAGTCAGCTGTCTCCATAGGTCATTTCCTGCTGGACCAAGGTGTTGATGTAAATACCAAAGATGAATGTGGGAAAACTGCCCTCATCCTAGCTGTGGAAATGCAGAGCCCAGATTTGGTGAAAGCTTTATTGGAGAAGGGTGAAGTAGATATTGATGATGCAGATGAGGAGGGCAACACAGCACTGATGGTGGCTGTAAAGAAAAATTATTACGATATAGCCAAGTTGTTGTGTGGAAAAGGAGCAAGGACTGATGTTGGGAACCTTATTGCTGTTGCAAACAGAAACCGTGCTCATGACATGGCACGTCTTCTTCACAAGTATAATGCCAGGTTTGTTCCAGAAACTCTTGAAGACTGGGAATCAAAGAGCAAACGCTGGAAAGACCAGCTGAAAAAACTTCATAAAATATATCACCCTATGATTAGCAAACTGAAGACATTTCAATACATTCAGCAGAGAATTCATAACACTTCCCAGGGTGGCATCTACCTGGGGCTCCATGGTGGGACAGAGGTAGCAGTAAGAATAACCCGCAGTACAGAGGGTGACAAAGAAAAATGGTTCTTTGAACAGTGTGGTAATTATGAACATTTACTGAAGCTCTTCCAGTTTGAGAAGGACAGAGGCTACATGTATTTGTGCTTCCCCCTCTGGGAGAAAAACCTTGAAGAATATCTGCAGGAACCAGAAGACCAAATGAATTACAAAGTTGCTCTGAGGATGATCTTCCAGGCAGTGGGAGAGTTTCACTCTCTTGGATTTGCTCACCAGGATCTGCGTCCCAGCAACTTTTTGATCGGTTAGCTTTTGCTTTCTTAATGTTTTAATTTTGCTTCCCTGTTGCCTGTACTTTAGAGAAGAAGAATCTTTATATCTGTCTAAAAAAAAAAAACAAACCCACCAGATGTCTTCATGCAGAATGGGATGTCTGTGGCATTAGCCCTTCTCTCTGAATAAGTACAGGTATGTTCACGGACAGCCACAGAGGAGTGAACAGAAAAGCTTCACATGTCTCATTTGACCTGTCCTCCTTTCCAGGGCTTTGCAGACAGATCTCTTCAGATAATTGTTTTCTAGAAGGGGATGCCCAGAAGTCAGTGATGGAGTCTATTAAAATATCCCACCATTATTTGTTAACTATTTATCTTATTTCCTCAGATTTAGGTGGCAAAATTTACTTGGCGGACTTTGATAATAAAAGAAAGCTGATTGAAGGCAAAAAAGAACTCATAAACTCAGATTTAGAGGTAACGTCCCTGCAAATCAACATTTGATTTAAAATATCAGGTTCTCTCTGGTATTTAGCTGTGAATCTTGGGGGAGGCCTTATGGCATCCTCAACTAGAAACACCATGATTTTCAGGGAAAACCCATACAAAAATAGTTGCTGAGTAAGTATGATCGTGATTAGGATGCAAGGCTGTGACTGGTGCTCTGGGGTATCCACAGACAGCTTGTGAGCTGTCTGTGTGCACACAGCAGCCAAGTTTGTGTGCATATGTATACTGCTGCACACCCATAGGTCTGTGTTTGTGTCTATGTATGTAGTCTGCTCATTCAGAAATGCTAGTCCTCTTCCAGTTGGTAAGAACTGTCATGCATCTGGCATGTGAGAAATTATGTGTTTCTTTGCAGGCCCTCAGCAGGCTCGTGCTGTATGTTTTAACTGGGGGTAGGAAACCCCTTCAGCAAGTCAGTATCAAGGACTTGGCTGCTGATTCCCCAGATTATGCGGAGGCTCTGGACCTTGTCAGTAGCCTGGTCTCTCATGATGAACGAGGCTTAGAAGGTTTGATCAAACATCCCTATTTCTGGAGCAAACATTTGTAAGTCTTAGGAGTACAAAGTAAAATCTTTCAGAACAGGATTTGCCTGTAATGTCCTGTTGCAGCTAACAAAGCTCCTTGTTCCACAGAAGGTTCAAGTTCCTGAAGAGTATATGGAATAAAATCAAAGATCTCCCCAAACGAAAAGATGTCTTTGGAGCTCTTAATGCTACTGAATGTTTTCCTTATCCACAGTGGACCGAGGTGGTAAGCCTATTCTCTTTGGATTGGTACAAAATTTGAGCTAGACATTTAGGCAGAAACTTTTCCCAGGTGTTTTCCCGGGTGCTTTTCCCTGTTAAAAAACATGACTGGGAACAGTAGCCCCATGCAAATACAGGTAACTGGGGGGGAACAACTAAATCTAAGCCATGTTGTCTAAACACACCCATCTAAATACACTGATGCTAAACAGAGGTCTTTTGATTGGGATGGTAGTAAGGGATGGTTTTTATAGAATTATCTGGCAAACCTTCCAAGGGTGTTTGTTGGTGACCCCTTAAGACAAGGACCTCTGACCCTTGCTGTCAGCAAATTTCAGGTAAAAGCTTTTTATTTTATTGGCTCAAAAACAGCAAGACCATGCCTGGTTTTGCAGGTAGCACCATGGAAAGATGTGATGCATCGTTTGAGATCTCACAGTCTTGGTTCAGTATGGAAGCCCATGTTGTCCTCTCATCAGTGGCACTGTTAGCTCAAGACTCCCGAGTCACTCCTTTCCTCCAGGAATGCAGGAAAACCACCTATGCCATGTTGGCAGCCCTAATATGAATGCCATGCCTTGGCAAGGCAGGAGAGGTAGCATTGAGCAGAATCATGGGGTCTGTACGGTGTGTGCCCTGCACAGTGAATTATTCTGCCCATATTGGGGAACATGCTTTTAACGCATCACTCATGCAAGTTGATGTTCCTGTGTAAGGGCAATGACTGTGGCAAGTGGAGGTAGTCATATTGCTTTTGTGATTTGTGATAGGCAAAGAACAGTCTATGTGGTTTTTTTTCAGATTGACAAATATGTTCTATATAGCATGGAAAACACCCCAAAAGGAAGCACATTCAAATATCACAACAATGCCACTGACCTACTGAGATTCATGAGAAACTTGGATGAACACCCAAATACCAGGTACATGTTCACATCCTTGCCCCTGCCACAGCTGCATTGCAGGAAGCATCTGGGTATCTGCCAGTGTCAGTGAGTTTGAAAGCAAAATCTTTTTCAGATGAATTTCCAGAAGAGCAAACACAACCAGGATGTGGGAGAAAGTCCATTAAAGCTCATCTTGTTAGAGGGGCTATCTCCTCTGGCAGGGCAATAGTGTGTGAAAGACCATGTGTCATGGTAGCAAGTGGCCTGGAATCAACCCTCAAAATCACCCTCCTGAGGGTGGAAGTTAGCTCACAGGATTAGACCTCAGTTTTTGAAGTGATATCTGACTCCCATATAATCTCCCATAGACGAACACCCTTGACCAGAGCCATCCACTCCAGAGGGACAGCAGCAGCTTCAGAGAACTGCTGACATCCTCTGCACTCTTGCCTTTGCAGAGCAGCCTGTGGTGTGGAGAGGTGTCCATGACAGCTAAGGCAGCTTATGGCTTTACAGCAGAGGACACTGTGAACATGTCCTCCCAGGCTGTTATTTTTACTGCAGAATGGTGTTTCTTGCCATAATACCAGGAAGATGTTTAGATTGCTCTTAAATATTTGTATCATTTTTATACCTTTGAAAAGCCTTCTTATCTACCTTGATAGTATTTTGAAAGTGCTGATATGTACTGTGCTGGAGTGCTTTGAGATATAGATCAGGTACTTTTAGAAGATCCTCTTGGGAGTCCTGGATTCCTAAAATGCTGCCAGTCTCCAACCCTCTACAGTCATGGGTGCTTCTCTGTGAGGATGAAGGTGGTGTTAACTCCTAGTGGTTGTTTCACTGATGCTGGTGGCCAGCACTGATCATCAGTGAAGATGCATGTGGGATTAGGCAGATGGAAGTGATGGAGGAATAGCAAAAAAATGAATTGAGAAGCTTAGGGAAGGTATAGAAAAGTTGCAGCTCAAGGATTTCTAAGAAACCTTCCTGGGTTATTAGAAAGCTCCTGGAATGTTTTTTTTTTCCCTGCAAGGGAAGAACCAGGACATCCTGGATGCTTGATTCCTTGGGTAAGATTTAAAAGTCCATTTTGGTCTTGTTCTCTTTCAGGATCAGCAGGATAACGGGAGACTATGCTGAGTATTTCTTGAAGCTTTTTCCAGCACTTACGATTTATGTCTACAACAGATTATGCCAGAATCCCAAATACAGTCACTTTGCAGATATTCAGGACCCTTCTCTGTAGGATATAATTGCCTCCTGTCCCATGTCGAATCCCACCATTGCTGCCTCCTCTTATTCTCTATTTCTGCATGTGCAAAAGAGTTGAAGAAAGTGGATAAAGAGATGGGAGAGCACATGCAGAGACAGATCATGGAAGACATAGACTAAGAAATGAAAGATGCTTCAGAAGTGTTTGGTGTAACAACCATGGGCTTTGGAGAGGAACCAAGCTGAATGCTGGCCCAGGTCCCTTTTGACTACCTCTGTCCTCTGGGTTTATCTGCCTCTGTGATTTGGAGATAGTCCCTGATCCTTATGAAGAGCAGGGAGATACAGGACAGCCCCCATATACACAGCACATCAAGAAGTCAGGAGAAGAGCTAAGGCATTTCCAGACAACATGTTACTCTCTGATAAAGGAAAAGGAGTTTGAGCTTCTTGGTAGGGCTGATATTCCTACAGCTTGTACTGATGAGCTGCTCATCTAGCCCTAGAAACATGTGGATTCTCTCTTTTCACTCTTTTTGAAACACAGCAGCAGGAAAATGAGACATCTAGACAATGGTCTGGCTACAGAGCTGTCCTTGGCCCATTATCCCTCTGATCTGTCAGAGGCACACTCAGGCCAGCCTCCTGGGACCTGAAGGACTTCTTTTCGGGGATGCAGGAGATCTTTCCAGAAGGAACAGATTTAAGGAGTATAACCCCACAAAACTGCTCCTGTGAGTAGTCCCAACTCACCTGAAAAATGTCACTGACATCAAAGGGAGTGCAACATCTGGTTCCTCCTGGAGGAACATGGCAGGCTGCACGTGCAAGGAACAGCTATCATAAACTCTCCCTGGCTCCACACCAATGCTGCTATCAGTGGGTTGCTGCCCGCCTGCCAGATGGGACTCCCTGGCACAGAGCTGGTGCCTGTGCAGCTGGCTCAGAGCTTTGATATCAGAGGCTGGGTGACACAAACCTGTTTATTGTTTAAACGTTATGTAGGAAAATATTTTTCTTTTTTTTTTTCTTTTTTTTTTTCTCCAAAACAGGATTGTTATTCATTCAATTAGCCTCTAGAGAACCAAACTTCAAATAAACTTCTGTGGAAAAGTGACTCCACACTTGTTTGTGAATGAGATTGCTCCATCCCATCTGCACAGAAAGAGATAACTCAGCAGCACTATAAAATACTCAAAGGTTTCTGGCACATATGGCTATCTGATGGGAAAAGATGGTGGGAAGTACTGAAGACTTCCTGTCCTCAGAAGCAAACTTTTATGAAATAACAGGCTGAATGGGGGGATTTTTGCATTGCTTTTGTGGAGTAAGGATGAGAATTTCACAGATGATTTGATGGGCTGTCCTTAGTTCAGTTTGGGTTAGTTATCATAAGCACCTGCTGGTCCAAGCAGTTGGGAAGGGCCACTATTGGAACAAACAACTGAACCAGCCAATGGGATATATGATACCATACTAAGGCATGCTCCTGTTTAAGGGGAGGGCTGCCCTGGGATGGGGGCTCCTGTTTTCAACTTGCTTCAGTATGTACATGGAGCAGAGAAAGTTGATGTCTCAAACACAGGTAGAGTCTTCCCAACTTCTATTGCTTGCTTGCTTGGTACTAATGAAATAATAGACAATCAATAATGCTGCTGTTTTCTTCTCCCTTTATAGTTTGTTTTGTTTTTGTTGTTTTGTTGTGTTTTTTATTAAACTGTCCTTATTTAAACTCCTGGTGTATCACATTTTTTTCTTCCTCCCAGTTCTCATTCCTATCCTAGAGGAAGGTGTGTGGAGGGGAGGTAAGTGGCTGTGTGGTGTTTAGCTGACAGCAGAGGTTAAGCCATGATAGGTGCAAAGATGAGCATTAATATTTGCATTTGCATGTTTGCATACATGTAAAACTCTGGGAGTGGATGTGTTTGACCCACCTCCTCTACAAAGGGGTTGCTGCCCAGAACGCAACAGTGAACCCTTCACATCTGTTTAGCTGTGTGTGCTTGTAGATATGTAGGTAGCTGCAAACCTGCAGGCAGTGTTGTGCGTGAGTTGGGTTGCAGACTGCCATTCATGGGCTCATGGGTTGTGAGGTCCATGTGCCAACCTTCATCAGTGGTCCTGGCTCAGAGCAAAGGTCCTTGCCTTGGGAGCCTTTTAAAATGCTGAGGGAGCTGGGGCTCTTTAGCTTGGAGAAAAGGAGACTGAAGGTTGACCTCATCAACGTTTATAAATATATAAAGGGTGAGTACCAGGAGAATGGAGCCAGGCTCTTCTTCATGATGCCTGATGACAGGGCAAGGGGCAATGGATGAAAGCTGAGGCACAGAAAGTTTCATGTAAACATGAGGAGGAATTTTTTCACAGTGAGGGTGACAGTGGAACAGGCTGCCTGGGGGATTGTGGAGTCTCCCTCTCTGGAGATATTCAAAACCCATCTGGATGTGTTCCCGTGTGACTTGGTCTGGTGATCCTGCTCATCCAGTCAGGTTGGACTAGATGATCTTTTGAGGTCCCTTTCCACCCCTGACGTTCTATGATGATTCTATGCATAAATGTAACAACAATAAAGCTTTCCTATGCAACTGTTGGTAAGGTGCCATTAGAGAAAAAACAACCAGAAAAATGTCAACTACTCTTGCATCAATGTTTCTGATTTTTTCCCTTCTTTCTGGTTATTTTTTCTTGGTTGTTGTATCTTTCTCAGGTCCAGAAAGGAGGAAGACACCTAGAGGTGTGTGTCCAGGACTCAGCAGCATGGGAAGCAGGGGTGCTATGGGCAGCACAGTGCCTCTGTGCCACAGTAGCATGTTTCTGGTCTTGCACAAGATGAGGCCATGGGCTGGGCTCTCTCAGCCTCGTGTAAAATGCCGCATTTCCAGCTTGATTTGACTTTTGTCTTCCTCTATTGCTCAGGTGCTTTGCTAAAGGGCTGTGAGTTGGCAGCCTTAAAAAGCCATGGAAAGGTCTTCCTGAAAGCAGAGAGCACTTAAGGATGTCCAAAGCAGTGCAACAGCTAAACCCATGGAGGCTGTGGCTTGTTTCTCTGGGGCAATTGGGCTGCTGGAAAGAATTTACAGGGTAAGCTCATGTGGTCTGCAGGGTTGTGTCCTTTCTGAGAAGCCAGAAGTGCTGGCAGGCTGATGTCAGAAGGAGCAATTTGAACCATGCATGGCATCTGCAAAGGTTATTGCTCAAAGAATGTCATGCCATGGGAAGGGGGTGTGCAGGACTGGGAACCAATGCTGGGGAAGCAACAGGCTGCCTCTCCTCTTTGTAGGGTCAGGTAGGGTGGGCAAGTGCTCAGCAAGAGACCAGGCAGGATGAAAAACCAGTGTGAAGGACAGCTGGACATACTGGGTGGTGTAGCAGTGCCTGATGTCACAGCCTGGAGAAAAAGATGTCCTTTGGAGCTGAGGGAAGAACCAGCTACCTGAATTAATGGTGCTCAGTGTGTTGATGGCTCCCAGTATCAGTGCCTACCTGGGAGGGGCTGCCAGCTTTTGTCTCATTCAGGATGGCTTACAGACCAAGGGTGTGTTGATTTGGCCCTACCTGCTTCATTCCCCTGCTGACCATTGTGTATTTGCTGTGCCTCTGCCTTTTCCTTCAGCTCTCAAGGCAGCTGGCTCAACCTCATTTGATGGGATGAGGTGCTCCCCATCCTGTCACTCATGCTGAGGACATGATTGTGTGCATACGGATGGCTACAGGTCAATATGTCTTCTCTGCTGCACTAGCTGGGCAGGAGTTCACAGAAACAGTGGAGGGAAACTTTGTTTTTATTTTGTTGAGCTTCAAGCTCATCTGTGAAGCCTTCAAGGGACTGGACTTAGCTGGGCTCAGGCTGCAGAGACGGAAGTGTTAGTGCAAAGCGCACAAAAATGCAGGCAGCTTTGAGTTGAAAGCTTTGTGGAAAAAAATCAAGTTACAGCACAATGGCTGTGTTGAGGAGCTGGTCACAGTTCAGGTTGTAGGAGTGGTGTCAACTTCCAAAGTTCTTCGTTTATAGAAAAGTTCTTGAGCTTGCCAGGATGCAGTCTTTTAGGATCTGACAAAAAAGTAGCTACAAATACCTCAAAATGGGATCTGTCAGAGGTGAGGTGTGATAAAGGTCATGGTTATTTTAGCAGCTTTGTGGTGGCTTGTCAAGTGACTCTGTCTCAGCTGCACCTGAGGAGAATGAAGGTCTTTGATATGATTTGGTTAGTGCTTTGTAAGCATACCAGTTAATCTTTTTTTTTTTTTTTTTTTTTTTAAGTGTCAAGGCTCCAAGTCAGGCATGAGCTGATTTTTAACTGGACAATCAGAAAAACTTTGGCAGGACACTCACAGTCTCACTACCCAGGGACAGCTGAATACTAAACCAGATGGGCTCTCTTAGCCTCGCTATCCACAGGAGGCATTTGTGTGGAAAGCATGGAGGAATGAGGACCTCAGATAAGGCTCTAAACTGTGCTGAGCAGAGGAAAGCAATCCTATGTGGGAAGTACAGCTCCTTGTGCAGCAAGGTTGCAGCAGCTTCCAGGCTTAGGTGGTTGTTGAGGAGTCTTTTCCTCAGGCAAAGTGTTTGCTGGGACTGCTTTCTGGCTTTAAAAACTTTTCAGATTTATTGGGAAAGACCTCAAAGGTGGTGAGGTGCTGTGCATCCAGCATGAATGAGTTACAGTGTTGCTGGTTCTCAGTTATGGGCAATGCAGTATTTTACAGATACATGTGAGGCAGGAGACGTGTTGTGTGGACAAGGGTATCTCCTTGGGTGAAAACAGATGTTGTGATGTGTCCCTGCCATACTTGCAGAGGTGCAAGCTGCTGTGTTGTTACCAGGCAAACTGGAGGAGGCTGTAAGTTGCTTTATTTTTAGATCTTACTACTGATTAAGTGCAGACTTTGCCCTGGTTCTGGGATTCTCAGCTTCCTTGGAACAGACTTTTGTTCTGCTCAGTTATGGATGTGTTGGAAGGTCTGTTCTTCCTTTGAGGCTTTCTTCCTCAGTGCCTGCAGGGAAGGGAGAGATGTTGCACCAGTGGCCATTGGTGATGGAGGCAGGGGAAGGATAATCAGAGATGAACAACATGGCTGTGTGCTCCTGGTGGGGTGTTCAGGGCATTGAAAGGAGCAGCAACCTGGGATTTTCTGTGAATGTTACTGGAGATGGTGGGGGGTGAGACCAGCACAGTCCCACCCACTTGCCTTTTGGGTTTTGAGGGGTGTCATAGATCTGTCGCTTCAGATGCTGGTGTGGTTTGGGCAAGGTAAACTACCTCTGAGACCACCTACATGCTCTGCAGGACAGGAGGCAGACATCCCGAATGAGAGCTGTTTCTCAAGACTTATCTGAAGCAAAAGCTTCCCATTCTGGACTGATGCAGGGAGCCCTGAAACCCGCCTCCCATGCCAGCAGCTGCAGCAAGAACAGTCCTTTCAGCATTGGCTCACCTTTTTGCTCCCCCAGTGATTCAATTTTCTTCGGGGACTGTGGCAGCAGCACCTGGATCCCTTTCTGGAGCGTGAAGACAATTGTGGGGTGATTGTCTGGTGAGAGAGAAGAGATGTCATATTGTATGGCAAGCACTCTGATAATAAATGAGGGAGAACAGAAGGATGTATTGTCCCCATGGAGCTTGCAGTAAGGACAGGAGATCTTGACTGGAAAGCTATTAGAGGGGATGCAGGGCAGGGGTGCCGTATGCCACCCACCCTGGGTCTGCTGCAGGGTCCTGGGGTCTTGAGTGTCAGATAGGAGGCTTGTGAAGAAATGGCATTTAGAGAGATGGGGTGGAGGAGGCAGATGTACGTGCACAGCTGTCCCCACGAATAGATATGCCCTCAGGTTTGTGCCCGCAGGGAGGGCTTCTCCCAGCAGGGCTGGTCCTTCTGCTGTGTGTAAAGGTACAGGCAGTGCCACAGTGACGCCTGGTGATGGGATATGGATTCAGATCTGCACCTTCCCAGCCTTCCACCCACTGCATCTGTGCAGGACAGCAACCCGCAAGATATGGGACAAGGAAGGTGTGGGCAATAGGGGGCTTTCTCCGGAAATAAGTATATTTTCCCTAGGGTTTCAGTGCCTTTTAAAGACAACAAGACCGATTTTTTTTTTTTTCCCCCTATCCAAAAAGCAAGCTTTTTATCTAAAGATCACAAACCCAAGACTCCTGGATAATGATCATCAGTAAAAGCATGATAAGGTGCAGAAAAGTGTCCTGATGGAAAGATGGCATGGGCATTAGTGCAGCCAGAAACAGCAGCTATTTGGGGATTGCCCACCAATTTGGTTTGCTGTTCTTTGATGGGCAGGTGCTGCAGAACAGGAGCCAGCCTCTACCACACCCCGTGAGTACAGCTCTGCCCTGCCAAGGCATGATGGCATCTGCCCTTCCTACTCAACCAGACTGAGCACGCCAGCCATGCAGGGAAGGGCAGGAGAAGCAAGACCGGTCTGCACATATGTTCCCAAGACACACCACCTGAGCTGAGGGTTTTCTATCTGCCTGACTCTGGTCCCTAAGGGGTGTTGCAAGGAGCTGTGGCTTGGAGACAGTTGTCCCAGAGACAATTTCTGCAGGATTAACATCTTTGTGAGGAAGATCACAGTCTTTTTTATTCATTCCCAGCTGTCTCCAGAGCAGTATTGCTGTGCTTTCACTTTCTGAGGCTCTGTATATTTAAATATATTGCTGGGCTGTGTTGCTTGGGCAGCCATGGGGCTGTCCTAACTCTTGAAACAGCTGCACCAATTAAATAGAATCATTGACTGGTTTGGGTTGGAAAGGACCTTTAAGGGTCATCTTGTCCAACCTCCCTGCAGTGAGCAGGGACACCTGTGACTAGAGTAGGTTGTTCAGAACTCTCTCCAACCTCACCTGGGCTAATTACAGGGATGAGGCATCAGCCACCTCTCTGGGGAACCTGGGCCAGTGTTTCACTGGAAGTATATTTCCCGCCCTCACCACCCTTTTCTTGAAGACCTTGCCAAACTTGTGTCTTCGTCCCATATAACACAGCAGGTAGCTCCTGTGTAACATAGCACTTATGGCTTGTCATTATCTGGGAATACCTGTGTAGTAGCTTGGGTTTTGTCTATTTTTTTCTGGTGGCAAGAGGCTTTTGCATTAAAACAACTATGTTTGAGAAGGCCCTAGATGTACAGTGAGGCTCTGTAACAAAGTGGAGACTAAAACTAATAGTAGCACATTATCCAGAGGAACACTCAAGGTGCGGGGTGGTTTGAGCTAACAGACATGTCTGGGCAGTCTTGGAGCACACCAGTATGGGGGTCTGTTAGCCCAGCTCAGCTGCAGAGCAGTAGCTCAAGAACCTGCAAGTATTAAAATCCTGTAACTCCCCTTAATTTTTACCAGAACTTGACAGTGATAAATGACAGGGAGCAGAACAGCAGCTTTCTGACACCCACTCAACCGTCAAAGCAAGATTAGTATGCGCCTATTTCAGTTTCCCCTTTAATCAAAAATCAATTAGACAGTTTCCAAATGAATACTCAGTCAGGGAGCTGGGTTGTCAGGCAGACTGACAGCACTTAGCACCATTTCCTTTGTTTTTCAGTTTAGAGTTATTCAGTGTACTGAAAGTAAACAGGTGGATGAGGAAAGAAAAAAGATCTTTTTTTTCCCCAGAGATGTCCCAATGAGTGTTGCCTCAGTCCTGATGAAGCTTATTCTCCATTCCAGAGATTCAAAGCATCACCCATGTAATGCTTCTGAGCCTGGTGTTTGGCTGCATTGTTTTTCCCCTTTTTCTGCTCCCATTTGAGTTGTAACCCAAAAGATTAGTTGCTTTATTTCTGTTTTAGGGTGTGTGCGAGAGTATTTTTAACTTGACTGTCAAAGAAAACAAGAGTTGTGCAACAGCTCTTTGCTCATGAAGTTTCTGCACCCTATAGCAGCTGTATGAAGGAAAGAGTTTGGCCCTTTGAAGAGGAATTTGTGGGACACCGAAACCCCAGGTTTGGACATTTCTGCGTGGGAAGAACAAGCCTGAGCATAAATGTGGAGCTGGGGGACAAGCACTCGGCTTACTTTGACTGTAGGTGTCAGATGATTTGGAAAAGGGTGTTGTACTGGATGACATGATTGGCACCCTGTCTTCTGTGGAGACCTGAAAGCTCCTCATCACCTTCCAGGTGCAGAACCTGTAAGAGAAATACCAAAGACAGCAAACCTCCAAGAAATCATCTGCAGCTTAGCTCCTGAGGAGTGTCTCATCTTCATTTTCATCATGTCAGAAGAATAGATGGCTGCAGAAGAAGGCTGGTATCCACAGAGCCTCCCCCAACCTTGGAGAGAATGGACATGTACCTTCTCCAGAAGTGCATCAGGATAGGGAAGATGATGACCTTGGCCCTGTGGTAGAGGATACGGTTCAGTATCCCCTTGGAAGAAAAACTCCAGATAAAATCTCTCTCTTCTTCAGAGATGTTTACCTGTCCGTGGAGAAACTTTTATAAATCAAATGCAGTTTATGACTTTCCTGATGGACCTTAGAGGCATATTTCTCTCCCTGATCCCACCTTGCATTTCGGTGGTCACCAAGAAGAAACAGTAATTGCATCCTAGCTGTCCCAGACAGAAGGGCAGTATACCCTCTGGATTTCTGTGGAAAATACTGTGCTGTGCTTTCCAAAGGGAGCTATGGGTACTGCAGGGGAAAAAGTGAGTGCAGTGGAGAGGGGATGGGGGTGACATTGACCTCTGGGAAGTGAAAAGGCTGAACTGGTGGCATGCAGCACCCATCCTGGTGCTTCAGCCCTGTCATTTCTTCAGCATGTAGGGGATTTCACTGTTCCCTTTTTCATGTACTTGTTCTCAGTCTATCTGGACCAAGTGCTAGTGTGAGTCTGGTGGTCAATCATTTCCCATCCCTATGGAGCTCAAGTGGAGGTTCCAAGCTCCAAAGCATGCTGTGAAGCTTCATAGAATGTTTGGCTGGAGCAGATCCAAACATCTGCCTGGTTCCCCTTTTTCCATGACTGCTTGCAGCAGTGATGCAATGGTCTTGAGCAATGAGCAGCCAACAGCCTTCCTGGGTGGGCCCCAGGATCTTACCCGCAATCTGGGGGGGATATCAGAGTTCAGGAAGAGTTTGCTGATGATGGCAGCTTTCTTTTTGAGAAAGGCCAGTTGCTTTTCTGATGGCATATTGCGGGCTGTCAGAGCTTCAACTGAATCTGCCAGCCTGGAAAACCTGCAAAGGCAAGTGAGGTCTTGCTCTGAGAGAAGCATTCTGAGTGCTAGGCTAGAAAGTCATGTTCTGTCTTAGCTCCACATCTACTGGGTCAGAAAAAGACATCCATGAGGTGTTGTACAGTGAGAAGCCACTTCCCTCTTCTAACACCCTCATGGTCACGGCATTCACCTGGGGCATGTGAAGCTCACCCTTCAGGAAAAGAGGGGACTCAAAACCTGGTCTCCTGTATGTGGGGGTGCACTGTGGTGGCTGTTGTGCACTGGCCTCTTAGAGGTTTGCCAGGTGACTGGACAGGGTCAATGGAGAAAATGACACAGTGGCATGTCAAATGCAGGCAAAATGTTAGCTTGCTTGGGATAATCAAACCAAAAGTACTTCTAAGATACCCAAACAGGAACCCTTAGCCAGGGGACTTTTTGTGGCTTAAAGGAAGGGTCTGGGGGGTTCCAGGGGCAGCTTAGGTGTAGACAGCTACAGGGTGAGACTCTGGTTGCATTATTTGCTGCAGTGTGACGTCCAGATGCTAGCCTTGCCTAGAGGTGCTGATAGGAGTTTAGGGGTGGCAGCACAGACCTTAACATGTGCTAAAATATCCATATATCCTCCTAAGAGGTGGGCACTACATTCAGGATGGGAGATTGGTGGTACATGAGCACCTGGTGGAAAGGAAACTTACTTGTCAATCTCCAGATAAAAGTGGAGGTCGTTGACGAGGAAGTTGATGGTAATGATCTGGTTGTTAAACAGGTGACGCTTCACTAGTACCATCTCCTTGTCTGGTGGGGTCTTGGCAGAGGCTACGTGGGAGTGGGAAGTGCTGCTCATGGTGTTGCTGCTACTTGATAATGACATGACGGGCAAGTCTAAGAGAGAGGAAGAGCTTTTTTGTCCTGTTTCTCCCAGCACTGGATTTGAGACCAGATGGCCATCTGATGCTGAGCTACACCCTGGTCTTTCACCTCACCTGTGCTTGTTTTATCTGCATGCAAGTAATTTGGTGAGGGTCTTTCTACCTATGGGAACTACAGCCTTCCTGCAGCCAGGTTCTCCAGGGAAATGGGACTCAGACAGTGTGTACCTTCCAGCTTAGTAAACTCCCCTACCCGTTTTCCACTTTGTACCAATGGAGTGTTTATTTTCACAGTTTTCATAGGAAATGACCGCAGTATATTAGATCAAAAGTCTGCTGGCCTGTCTAGCCATTGTCCTGTCTCTGACAGAGGCCACAAGCAGGTAAGCAGGAAGAAGGAAATGTAAAAATTTGTATTAGTCTCCTCATCTACAATATTCTCAAACTTACTACTTTTTTTTTGGGTTTTTTTTTTTCACAGGGATTTCTTGACCTAGATGGGTTTTCTGTGTATTTAGCCATTTCAGTAGATTCCTTTTCTAATTGTTTTTCCAGCCCGCTCTAGAACCTGTGAGTAAACTTGCAGGATGTGCATGTTTTGGCAAAGCACTCTGTAGGTCAGCTCCCTGTTGCATAGAAAACTATTTCCTCTTGCTTTTTTTTTTTTTTCTTTTTCTTTCCACAGTGTCACTTTAGCTTCAATTAGTGCCTCCTGGGTTTTATGGAAGGGTTGCAAATAGGGGGAGAGATGAGTCACAGGTTTCCTCCATTTACTACCCTGCATTGCCCCAGGATTAGATGAGGGAGGGAGGAAGGGAGGGAGGGAGGTAAAGGGAGTGGCAGAGGTCTAGCCATACTTTCCTCCTCATTTTCTAGTTCCTGTCGGAGAAAGGTCTCAAACTCCACACGGCATTTGTCATTGTTCATCTCCCTCCGGAACTTGCAGAGGCTCCTGACGATGTCTTGAATGGCACACCAGGCCCACCGCTGCGGAGACACAGCTGTGTCAGCCACCAGCACAGCCCAGGCGAGCCAGCCACTGGTGCACCAGTGGGGCTCATCCCAGACAAAGCCCTCCTGTTTGGACCCACCACTGAGCTGGAGTACCAGAGCTCAGCCTTGGAGATAGGATTTGTGATCCAGCCATCATCTCTGTTTTCTGGTATTTCTTAGTTACACTGGTGGCCACAAGTGATAGTGTGAATCACCTGGCCAGTTCTTACCAAATTTGGTGAAGCCTGCATGGAGTAGGACTCCACAGTCTGTAGGAGTGAGACTTTACCTATCATCTGCCTTTTGCAGCTCTCCAAGTTTGACCCCCTCACTCCATTTATGTGAGCACCATTTGACTTGTAGCATCTCCTCTCTTTCTTGCCTGGACAACATTATCAGCCACCCAGCAGAGAGGGTCTTTCCTTACCAGATCACCTGTTCTGAGGCTCCTCATCTCATGCTGCAAATGAAGGTTAGACTTGGGGGTACTGCTCGGGTGGAACAGGTCCTGATACTCTTTAAACCTGGCAGATGGGAGACCAGAGAGTATCAAAGACAGTCAGACACATGAGAAAGGCAGTGATTTTGTGTGAGGGTGGTAAGCAGGGTGAGCAGCTGACAGGGATAGCCTCGGGTTGGGGTCCCACTGGATTTCTGTTCCTGGAGGAGACTGGAGAATGGGATGGGGGCTGTATTCCCTTCCCATGGACTATGTTCTTGCACATAGCAGGCTTTGGAGTGTCTGTCCTGCTTATCTGTATTGTTTCCTCCTCCAGTCCAGCACTCTGCAAACCCAATAGTAATTTGGTTCCCATGGGACAAGCCCTACTGGCCTTGCATCAAAAAAGGCATCAACAGCTGCCACAGCAGTTTTACTGGAGGGTCTGACTTGGATTTTGATGCACCAGTTGGTAGTTTATCAGGAAATATGTTTATAGCAGTTTCTGTCTGCCACCCTGGGGTGGGATGGATGTTAGGAACCACTGGGCTTAAGGAACCAGCTTGACCCAGGTGCTCACCATCGTTTTTCCATTGCCTTTTGGACAAAGATCTGTGCTGCCATCAACATAAAGGTGTTGACTGTTTCAGCTTCTTTTATTTCTTTGATGATTGAAGCATCACAGTCCAGCAGCTCCTCTGCAAGAGAAGTGTGGTCACTGCCTTCCACCCCTGAACCACCACGACATCTCTTTCTACCTTCACATCTGCAAGTGCACCCTTGTCCCATCTCTGCCTCCCCTGCCTGCTGTATGCTCAGCTGGGTTGTCTCAGCCTTTTTCCTTTCTATACTGTGGTGGAGTGGAGCTGTGACTGCAAGAGCAGCTAAATGAGACAAACTAGGGAAGAGCCATTTCTGCCACTACAGGACTTGCATGTTCAGATGTCAGTCAGCAGATGCTGCCAAAGTATAAGACCACCTTCCTAGAAATATGTGGCAACAGAAGGCCTCAGCAAATAAATACTTCACTGAAAGTAGAATTAGCAGGTCCCTTCAAGGGATATAAAAACTGCCCAGGGAAAAGACATAAATGAATGGCATAAAGAGCAAGGTGGGAGGGCACCTACCAGCTGGAATTTCAGCATGGAAAAAATTTCTGATGATGCTGTTAATAAGGAAGTTCTTTGTCTTGGGGTTGGTCTCTGTGACTAGCTTATCCACAGCCATCCAGAAATCCAGTGGTTTATCTGCATTGCGCTCCTTGAGGAACTTCTTGAAGTACTGCAGGTGGGAAGGGTTGTGCAGTACTTTCGTGAAGTGCCTGTAGAAGACAAGAAACCGGGAGATGTGAACTCTGCTGCCAGCAACCTGGAAAATAGGTAGGACCTCTGTGCTTCCCTCTCCAACAAGAGGGAGATACCTGAGGAAGAGCTAGAAACATGTGGATGAGTGCTGTGTAGGATTTGTGGAGCAGATGGGCTAATGAAGGTACTGATGGAGCACAGGCTCTCTTATCTGTCTTGTCCATAGAATCTTTTAGGTTGGAAGAGATGTTTAAGATCATCATCCACCAAGCCACTGGGAAACCAGGAGGGAATTTTCCTGTCAAACTGTTTCTCTTCTGCCATAGGTGTGCCTGCTTAACAGCTTTGCTGTCATGTATCAAAGGAATTGCTGTTGGCCTGAAAAGGAGGATTTGCCCAAGGAGTGAAGGAGAAGACAGGACTTTGAGTCTGCAATGGGGACATCAGAATCTGAAAATGGACTGGGCAGCCCCATGGAGACAGGGAGGGAGGCAGATAAGAATGGAGCATCTCGAAAGACTAGTAGAAAGAGGCAGTTCTGCTCTCCTGTAATGCTTGCTGAGAATAAACAATTTGCCACTGGATGGCAGAGGGCTTCATGTGTTTGGCCATGAAAAGGGTGATCTGGAGTAAAATATCCTTGCCTCTTGCAACTGACAGATCAGGAGACTGATAGCTATAAAGCCAGAGGACAGCTACATTGAAAGATTCAGCAGAGTTTTGGAACCCCAAGGCTGGGAAAGGACTTGGATTTTGGGTCATTTATGAAGTTAGCAAGCCCTTATTTGAAGATCAGTGGACGGAGTCAGATTTTTCTTTAAGTGTGGCTTCTGAAACTGACTTTCACAATAAACAATAAGAACTGCTCCTGTTCATAGATTCATAGATATTAGGGGTTGGAAGGGACTGTCCTGGTTACCATTTATATCCCAGTGTGGAGCTGCAAGGACTCATGTCTGGAATATTTCCAGGAGGTGAGACATGAGCCATGTGGACAGTCATGTGGTCAGCAAGTAAAGAGATCTAGGTGTGGTCACAGCGTGATTTTAATATATTTTTTTTTTCTGGGAATCTGAGAGCTGCCTAGCTGTAGTACAGGTAACATGCCAGGGAGCAATTGATGAAAACATGAGATGTGAGGACTAAATCAAACGTGGGCTTGGAGGTGAATTAAAATATTTTTTCTTCCTTCCCCAGTAATTCCACAGTTCAGACTAATAGGACACCCATACCTATATCTGAGAGGGCTCCAAGCAGGGAGCTGTGGCACTACAGGGAAGCACTGGGAAAAATCTGCTTCCTGGGAGAGTGTAAGTAGCAAAAAACAGCAAAGCTCTGTGCTACAGTGTGCCAGACCTGGGTCTTCTAGTTGGCTTCTCTATTGCAACACTGGTTGACCTTGATTTGATTTTTATCACAGGAACAGTCTTCTTCTTTCTCTTCTCGGTTTCTCGAGCTGTGGGGACACAATAGGATTGGCCTCTTCCTCAGGTGACAGCCAGAGCCTGCTCACAGCTGTCCTCAAGGCAAAGGACCTCAGAGAAACCCAAACTGTCCCTGTAGCCACCATGCTGATGTGTGCACGGTAAGCCCCGCTCAGGAGACGCCAGGTGCTGTGAGAACTCTTTGTATCATGTGATTTAACTTCCTTGGCATTTGCTTTGGAGAAGCCCTCCCACTCCAACCCTTTCTGGATGGATCAACACTCCAAAAAATATATGCATTTTAATGGTGACTAGGCCTCTCTCTTCTTCCAGAGATGCTCTACCAGATGATGGGACGTAAGCAGGGAAGACCCCGGCTCATCCTGTCCCTTAATGCTATGTTGGAGCAATTTTAAGAGCATTAAGACTGGGGGTTCACTCCGCTTTTAGTCTGCTTAGACTGGACTCACCAACTGTTGGGGTTTTAGGATGCAGAAGCTCCTTTTCCTTGCTTGGGCTATCCACAGTCAGAACGCTGGACTTCATCTTCTGGCATTTTGCTTCAGATAGAAAACGCAGGACAGATACCATGTTCATTACTCCTGGTTATGACAGCCCTTCAGCACTTGCTCTGAGTACTGTATGGTGATTGCTACCCACCTTTCTCCTTCTGCCCTTTTCCAAGGATCTACTTGTGACACTGCATTTCTCAGGTATGACCAAGGTCCCTCAAGCTATCTAAGGGTTGCTACAGGTGACTGCTGTCACTATCAGTGCATCAGCAGGTGCCAAGTAACTTAATGTCATTCTCCAAAGATGAAGAAAGAAGAAAAAGATGAGGTTTTACACCAGCATGGCTAGCCCCAGTGTCCACAGGAGAAGGTCAGGATGTGGAAGGGAAGTGACAGTGGCTGTTGCTGGCTTTGGGTTTTAGTCACTTTGCTGTGACAGTGCAAGGATGTGTTATTTGGTGCCTCTGGTACTGGAAGAATTTAGCTCATAGGTTATTGCCAAAGCTTGGATTACAGCTCATGGCTCCCAGATGCCCTGTTCCAACCCACTCCACAGTGTCCATGAGCTGTCAGCAATACAGCAATGCACCAAAGCCTACATGTTAGGGGTGGTGGTCACCACAGATGCACAAAATGTGTTTTACCAGACTGGCAGAAATGTAGAGCCTCCTCTTACCGGTCCTGAACAGAAGTTCCACACCTGCCTGGATGGAGCCCCCTTTCTGGAGGTCCCGAGTGGCAATTAACTGCCAGTGCTCAGAGGAGAGATCTTCCAAGTTCCTTGTGCCATGCAAGCCCTGGCTCAGCTTCAAAGACTCCTTTATTTGCTGGGACCGGAGGAAACACTCGTCTTTCCCAGCAGCGTGGCCTTGCATCTTGGGCATCGGAACATCACTCTGTGGAGACTGAGAAGAGCAGAGGGTGACTGCACAGGGTACACACCCCATCTGAGAAGCTGCTCCTGTACTCTACCTACCAGACTAGCTGCACATTTTGCTGTACCTTAGAGTACAAACCTACCCAGGTTATATCTCTGCTTTACCTTTAAAGCATCTGGAGGAAATCTATGTCAGTATGAAGCTCAGCACAGTCCTTAAACCTACCCATGCAGCTGCTCAAAGTTCTCACAACTACCTGCAGCTGGGATGTGTGGCAGGTCCCTTGGGTAGTCCAGACAATGGCTTGCCATTGAAGGCAGCAGCCTTCTTGAAGCGGATAACATCCACCCAGGAGAGCTGTAAACAACATTGAAGGTATCCCCTGAAGACAAGTAACCTCATGTGCCTTTTTGGTTGGCTGCTATCCCTGGAAGCAAGCACCAAAAATAATCCTGCTAAGCCCCTGGCAGTTCCCCTGACAGCAGCACAGTGAGATGGAGGAGGAGTTTGGCTTTAGGGATGGTGTCCACAGAGTATATGATCTCAGCACCTTCTGAAGTGCTAATTGTACTTCCAGACTAGGTTTATGCTCTGAGGGGTAATTTCCTTGACAAGAGATGCTTAAAAACCCAGGTGGCTAATTGGCTTACAACCAAGAGCATTTAATGAATCACCGTCAGGAGCTGACAGCTGACTTTTCCAAAACCCTCAGCTTGTGCTCACCAAGATGCTGGCATCTCTGTAAGCTGGGTCTTTGGCGGGACTAGCCCTGACAGCCACTCCTTACCATTTAGAGGACCAGCTACTGGTTTGACATCACAGTTTGGGGTGAGGCTTAATTGGCTGGTATAAAGAACAAAGTCTGCAGTGAGCAAAATCACCTGTGCAGGTTGTGCAGTGACCCAATCAGGGTAGGATGCTCAGGGATTTTTGGTCTATGGGGAGGTTCCTGGATGTGAGGTTAGGGTTTAGTGTGTTGATAAACATGAGGCATTAGTGGGATTTCTACTGCTGAGAGGGATAATAGTCTGGGAAGTCAAGTGCTTGTGTGACTGCTTTCTTAAATCATTTCTCTTTTCACAGTGGGGAAAAAAATCTATGGAAAACTTCAGTGTGGTTGAATCATTGGCTAAAAGGCTGTGTGTCCTCTTCCCTTGGTGTGCTGCCCAGGTGCTCATGCTGAAACAGGAATGGATATACACCTGTGTGTCTGCATGGGAGTCATGCTAATAGCAGAATTCACTATGGGCAAGGGAAAAAGGGGACTTAATTCTCAGAAGTCACTCAGTGCACTGCTTGCTGCTGGCCTCACCACTGTCCGCCCTGAGAGACTTTAAAGTGTGTGTCTCTTGGCTTTGGACCGGGTTGTGGTCTCTCTCAGGGGAGCTCTGGAAAGGCATTCCTGCAGCACTGCTGACTTAAGGGATGCTGCAGTGGAAGAGGTGAGGATCATTGCTCCAGGCAGCTGAAGCAGGGCAGGTTGTGACGTTGCCCCTGTACTGGGGGACACAGTGGGATGTTGGACTGCTGCAGTTAACGCTGGGCTTCTCCTCCCTCTCTCTCTCCAACTTTTCACGTCCCAAGTGGTTCTTGCACATCCCTCAAGGATACCCATGTCCCCAGTGCATCCACTTTACCATAAACTGGAGGAATGTCCTGTCATCATCAGCCAGAAATTTCTCATACAAGAAGCAGAGCACCTGAGGAGCAGCAAAGGTGGGTTGTCGTTAATCAGTGCTCTAGCAGCAACTGTTATCCCCCAGTCTTCCTGTACCCCAAGGTCACAGTGATGATGCCTTGGGCAGGCTACACCTTGCTGAGATGACCAGGACAGCTTTATCGGGAGCTGTACACTCAGGTTGGTCCATTGGGCTGCTCAGGGGCCGCCCAGAAGGGCTTGGGTTGTAAATGTGTTTTGCTTGTGTTGTGTTGGAACCAGTGACTCATGCAAAGAGATGGTCACTGCACAACTATCCCTTGGCATGTACATCTAACAACTGAGGTCACCAGCTGCTAATTGACAGGTCACTTCTGCTCCACTGCCCAGCAAACCAGTGAGGATGCTCCTCTCCACTGTCCTGGCACATCTTGGTTGCTAATCCACTGCAAAGTAGCTTGTTGACCACAAACTTTTCTTTTTCTAATTTCTTTTCATCTTAATTTTTCAAACACCTCTTTCCTTAAATATGCCCATAGAAACTGTACCACCCAGCCTGACCATGCCAGCACTGCTTTGTACCTTACAAATCTCATTCTGGACCCTGAATATCCAAGGGGAGAATTCTCCAGACATCAGATGGTTCCGCAAGCTCTTGAGAGCCCCGGTCTCCAAGGGAAGCTGCAGAATGGTGCTGTCCTCCAGGTAGGTATTGCATATCTTCTCACCAATCAAATGTCGCAGGAAGAAACTGTTTTCTCTGTTGGGGTCCAGCACCACAGGCAGAAACTCCTCCAGGTCATGCCATAGGTCCAGGAGGTGAGTCTCCATGGACCAGTCCTGGCACTTCAAGAAGTCCCTGAAGGGTCGTCCTGCACAGGTATCAGCACTAAGAACCCATGGAATGAAACTCAAGATCTTGACTGGCTTTTCCAGGGATGGCAGCTGGCCAAGGGGTGAAGAGGAACACAGATTGGAGAAGACTTTATTTTCACAGAAGTCTTCCAGATAAAGGACTTGTTCCACATAGGGTCTAGGTCTTTTGGAAGGCATTGCTCCTCCTTTGCCTCCAATGGCAGCATTTTCAGGATGCTCTGACTGCTGAGGCATTGATCCCAAAGCATCTTTATCCACATGGGATTCCTTTGTGGTCCCAGCTGGCCCTGACTGCCTTGCTGGTTGCATCTGAAAACTGGGAAACTTCTTTTCTTGTATGTCTCTTCCCTCTTTGACCAAAGTCCAGATCTCTGCTTTGGCCTTCTTGCTGCAGTAGGGTCCTGACAAACCCTGGCTCCTTTTAATATGCATTGTGAAGAGATTCTCCGAAAAGCCTGAGGGCTCCTGTAAACTGGCCCGTAATAAACGCTCCTGGTATTCTTGCAGCAGAGGCTGGCATGATTTCTCTTTCTGCATGTGCACCTTGCAGTGGATGAAGAATTTGGGGAGCCAATAACTCTGAATCATAAAAAGGACCTGTTCCTGCATCTTCCTTAGCATTTCCCTCCTGGTGTTGACAGGTTGAACATGCCTGGGTTTCCACAGTGACCCTGAAATGGATGCAGGAAATGATGATGGGGAGATGGCTCCATGCAGACCATTACGCAAGCAACCAGAGCTGGTGATGGTATACCATCTCCCTGGGATCACTTAGGAAAGTCCACCTCACTGGGAGGCCACTGCTCATCCCCAGCTCCCATGTTACCAATGTTGGTCCTGCAGAGTGTGACGATTCTGGAGCCTTCGTGCAGGTAAGTGGCTTTCAGCCTGTGGAGCAAGGATAGGTAAAGGTCCCTCTGCCTCGCCTCTGACTCATCAAGCTCCAAGAGCCTTTCAGTGGTGAGCCAGAAGTTGGTCAGTTCTTCCCCTATGGATGAGACAAGGGACAGAAGTTGGAAGGACTAACAGAAAGCCCCACTGATGAGTGAAGCACCCTATGTTATTAAAAAAAAATAAAGAAGGAAGGATTGCCTGGATGTACCATAGAAACAGTGTAAAGTCAGGGTTGCACATTTCCTAGGCATGCACCACCCATTATGGGGTTCTACTGCTGGTTCATCTTTCAAGTTCTAGCTGTGATCATAGTGTCTTCTGTCCCACTGGTGCTTACTTGTGTCCCCTGCTCTGTGCCAGTGGGGGCAGCTTGCCCTCAGTGGGTTGAGAAGGAGTGCTCTGTGCCCACCTGCCATCCCTTGGATGAAGGCCTGAAAGTGCCACATGCCCTGGCTTCCACTGATGCACTTCTCCAGCAGCCACTGGTCCGCGCTTTGCCAGTTCAGCAGCTTTGCTGTCAGAGGGAGAATGCAGAGCATGGCATCAGGGGGTGCATGCAGAAGTAGTCCCCAAGAAAGCCCTTCAGACCCCACCAGCATCCCCCAGACTCCCTGACACAGGCTGCTGGATGGCAGCAGTGCTGTGCACCAAGAGACCAGCAAATTATGCTGAAATAGGAGTTTTGGTCAGGTTGTTGTTTGCAAGGACAACCTCCTCATGTTGTCATATAGTCTGCCCAGCTATTGTGTCTTTGCCTTGCAAGCATCCATCTTTTTTGTCTGGATTTGTGGCTTGCCTTCAACCTCTTTCAGCTTGAGGTTCAACCCAAGCATAGCAGAAGCAGCAGCAGCACACTCAGAAGCAGCACTGGAGAAAGCATTGATGAAATGCTTATTTTTCTGAAATCCAGCTCTGCATCCCCAGTGCCACAGCTTGCTTTCTAGTGGCTTCCCCTTGTGCTGAGACACAGGCCCACAAAGGCTGGGCTGAGATGACTCATTTTAGGGGCAAACTGAGCACAATTCAGGCTTGTTGTTGGTAGGAAGGAGCATGGCATAGGCCTATTTTCCCAGACTAGGATGCATCAGATGAAGAACATATCACAATACAGTACCAGAGCTCTGGGGACCGCACATAGCAGCAAAGCTGAAATGACAGAACCCCAGGTTTCCAGGTTCAAAGATGTTCTCCAGCCCTGCTCTAACCATGAGCCCCATGGTAAACTCTGCAAAGCTGCTATTTCTGCTGAAGGTAGTGAGCCCGTCCTGATAGGGCTCATCCCTGGAAACCCTGGGATCTGTTGCATCCCTAAAAATGGGACGTGCAATGCCATTTTAACCCGGAGAAGAGGCATGACCTGCACCAGGCAGTGCCAGTCCCGGCAAAAGGCAGCTGCAAAGCTGCTCTGATTTCCTCCGTGCTGCAATGACTCACCTGCTTCCCTCGACCGAATGAAACCCAGCAGCTTCTGGCAGAGGATGAAGTGGAGGCACAGGCTGGATTTGCAGAAGTGTGGCAGGCGGTGCTTTTCCAGCCAAGCCAGTAGAGCCTGGGGGCTGGGATCCTGCGTTGCAAACCCCCCAACCAAGGAGAGGATTAGTCTGTGAGCAAGGAGCCGACTCTTGTCTGGGAAGTAGGGTGAGTAACGGGCTACTGCTGGGGGGAGGAGGCAGGAAAGGTGCCGCGTTGCTAGATGGCGATGCGAGCCATCCCCGCGCTGAGAAAGAAGGGTGATACTAGACTACAGCCCCTGCCCGCGTCTTTGAGAGCGCTGCCTGTAATCCTGGGAGACCCGGTGCCGAGTGGCTGGCTCTCCTCCCAGCCTGCCTGCGCTCCCTGAGCCCAGGCAGGAAGGCATGGCAGTTTGCTGGCAGCACCACCGAGAGGAGCAAGTTCCTTTTTGCTACGGGATCTGAGCCACTGCAACCGGTGCTCGTGGCTGTGGGGAAGGGGAACGGCTGTGGGGAGGGCTGAGCCAGTCAGGCTCAACAGGACTTCAATCATGGTGAACTCAAGAGGAATACAGGACACTAGGGGCTGATGTTTGTGTCCTCCTTCTCTGCAGCCACATATGCACTCCTTAACTCTAGCTATCAATGTTTACTGAGGGCTGGGTGAACCCTATAAGCTGCACCAGGACTTTAAATGGCTTGTGCTCCTCCCAGGGCTTAAAAGCAAAATGACACCTGGGTTTGCGCAAACACCCTGGCTGAACAAACAGAAGAGACAGAGAGTGGCTTTGGCATTGAGAAATGGGCTCCTTCCCTCCCCTGCCCTGTGCTTTTCCTCCCTCCTCTTCACCCTCCCTGCCTCCTATAAATGGGCATTTTCTCACCAGACAGCTCGGTAGCTCTGGCCAGAGGTCCCACTGACCCGTGCTGCTAATGTAAATGGGTGTCTGACCAAAAACCTGTATGGAAAGGAAAGGAGAGCTGAAGGAGATGGAGGGTAGCAGGGGATCCTAAAGCCCAGCTCTTCCTCTTTTAGTTAGTCCTCACTACTGAAAGCAGCATTGTCTTCCCTTTTGAACCATGCTGGGGCCCTCAGGTTTCCTACATTTTTCAGCCTGGATGTGGTGTATTCCCAATTTTCCTGGGGTCTCTAACATCACAGAAGCTGAAAGTTCATCTAAGAAGAGCTCAAAGAGGTCCCAGGCCTTATGATGCAGAGTGGACTTACAGGAAGATTCAGAAATGTGTTGAAAAAGTCAACAAAGACATCATCTCTCAGCAGAAGCCCCATGTTGGTGGATGCTATGGTTGCTACAAGGGAGGAGAGAAGAGAAAGTTACCTGGGCTTCTTGTTGCCAGGTGTGATATAAATGTGAAACGAGGGATGAGTTTTGAGAGGAATACTTTTAGAAGATGCACAGTAAGGGCTTGTCTTGTGCAAGCATGGGTGAATTTGTAACTGGGACAGTCCATGAAATTTGGGTCACAGTGAACCCATGTGCTCTGGGAGGGTGGCACATGGTTTTTGGAAAGCATCAGGTTCAGCTGCATGCAAGAGCTGTAAAGTTTGAATGGCAGATTCCTAGGATCCTAGAGAGAAAAGTTATATGTCTCATGGAAGCTGGGCACAGGTGGTGGCATCCATAGGGCAGCAAGAGGGAGGTGCTGTGGCTGGAGGGAACAAGCTGTGCTTCTCTACCTTACCCAGACACCAGACATAACCCCACTATTAACAGAGAAGAGCCATGTGCTGTGCTCTGGTGCTGCTGTTCCAGCCCCACTGCTTTGGTGCTCTCCAAGCCCTCTTGGTCAGGTTCTGGTAGCAAATTCCACCAGATCAGCTGGCACCATCAGCCTGGGGACAGCCTGGGGCTCTGCCTCAATGATAGTCACTGCAGACCACCCAATTCATCCACCCAGCATATCAACGCAGTGTGCCAGTAGTGCCCAACATGTCCCTCTATCCTGTGAAGCTTTAGTCATGTCTGAAAGATCTGGATACATGGGGGTGGGCTGGCATCAGCCTGCTGATGGGTAGATCCCTTGGAAATGGCCACTTGCATGAAGGCACAGCAAGGACATAGATTTCAGAAGCCTAACGCTGCTTATTCCCTGCTGTCCCCTTTGGGATGTGCTTACAGGGGCTGAAGCCCCCAGCAAAGAAAGGTAACGGACTCACCAGTGGTTGTCATGCTGCCATGTCTGGGTGTTGCTGTGTTCCGGAATGCCACGTTGCTATGAAACACTTGTCCCAGTCCTCAAGGAGATGCAGGGCTCTCAGTACCCCCCTCTTTGCTGTCCTTTAGGGAAATTGTTTTTTTTTTAATCACCAGACTTGCAAACACACTTAGGAGTCCTGAAATTAAACCCTTTCCCCACTTAGGTGATCTTCTTGCCTTCAGACCAGGTTCTTGGCACCCATACAGTTTATGTCACCTCAATTGCTCAGTTGGTGACAGAAATTTCACAGGCCCTCACTATACCTGCTCTGGACAGAGCAAAGCCAGATGTCTTATTACCTGCCCTGCTTAATCAGATCTGGGGCTGAGGCCCAACCTTGGAGACCAAGTTGAGACCAGTGAGAAGAGAAGAAATAAAGCAGGTAAAGCCACATCACCCTTGCAGCAGCAGTGACCTGTTTCCCTGTCAGGAGGAGGAATTTGCTCCCCAGGTGGGTATTTGATCCCATCATCCTTAATGCTGTAATGTCAGACCTGGCAGGGCTGCTAGTGTCTTCTATATTTTGGGCACTGTCATGCCTGGGGTTGCTGATGTACCTTGTAGCAGATAAGTGGGTCTGCTTGTCTGTGGCTCCATACTATCGATGGGGGAGTGAAGAGTTTTGTGGTCTCCCCTGTACAGGAGATCTCTTCTGTGCTTTCCTAAGGGAGTGGGAATGTGTGTGGTGGTGGGGGGTGGGGAGGCAGCTGCAGGATAGACTCTGTCAGCCTTGTGTTCTTAAGAAGCCCTGAGCTTTCTCCTGCTGATCGTTAACAAAACACAGTTGTGTTCAGTGTTGTGTCCCCTTCTGAGCTGTAGCTGCAGTCCCTGTTACTGTCACATGTGCGGGCAGGTTAAAGCACAGGTAATGGTTTGCAGCCTCCCTGGAGCCACCTCGATAGTGGTGGGACAGGACAGTTGCCCCCACCCCACAGGGTCCCCCGGAGCAGAATAACCTCACAGGGTCCCTAGGAGCAGGGCCACCTCACAAGGTGGCGCTATCAAATCAGGAATGAGAAGCGTCCTCAGCAGAACAGGGATTGTGACCTCACAGCCACAAGCAGTACAAGGACAGGCTCATAATTAATTGGGGGCGGGGCTTGTGCAGTGTTGATGACACTAATCCACTCAATTACCCCAGAGAAGTCTATTTCTTTGTTCATCACTGTGTTGCTCTGTGCTAGGAGGATAACCAGTGCTAGTAGACCAGACCAGGAGGGATAGGATAGAGATGTGTGAATCTTAGAATCATGGAATCATTTGGGTTGAAGAGCATTTTCAGATCAGTAAGTCAATCTTTAACCCAGAACTACCAGATCACCACTAAACCATGTCCCTCAGCACATCACATCTACATGGCTTTTAAATATCTCTAGGGATGGTGATTCTGACACTTACCTGGGCAGTCTGTCCCACAGATTGACAGCCCTTTCAGGGAACAAATTCTTCCTAATATCCAACTTAAAACTCCCCTGGCACACCTTGAGGACAGTTTTTCTTGTCCTATTGCTTGTTCTTTGGGAGATGAGACTGACCCCCAACTCACTGAAACCTTGATTGAGGTGGTCTTCCCTGAGTCTCCTTTTCTTCAAGCTGAACAGCCCCAGATCCCTCAGCTGCTCCTCACAGCTTGTGCTCCAGACCCTTCAGCAGTCCTTAGGGAAAGGTTGCAACTTATATAAATATTATTATTATATATATGTATTCTAGTTGGCAACTGAACAGATGC
Organism: Corythornis vintsioides; assembly: GCA_025447755.1. NCBI lineage: Eukaryota > Metazoa > Chordata > Aves > Coraciiformes > Alcedinidae > Corythornis > Corythornis vintsioides. Next base: position 6,689 of record JAOEGS010011849.1, on the reverse strand, counting down.
TTAGTTTGCTCCTTAGAAGCTGGTGTAGCTTTGCCAATGCCTGTCCAGTCTGACCTGACCTCAGCAGGACTGTGCCAATCTCTGCTGGGAAAGGACCAAGGTTGTGAGCAGGAACAGGCTGACAGGGTTACTGTGGGAGTGCACAGGGCCATTTCCATGGAGACTGTCCTCAAGAGAAGATCCCAAAAATTGTACAGCATTATGGAGCTCTGCTCAGCCTAGCTGCAGCTTCCTGGGATTTGTTCGGTGTGTTCATGGACACATATGCCCTGCTCACCTTGCTGCAAAGGCTCCTCGCAGAAGGAGCTCACGTGAGCTGTGTGGCTATTAAGAAAAAAAAAAAAAGAAAAAAAAAGGAAAAAAGAAAAAAAGGCATACAGAAATAGGTGGACACAAGAGCACAAGCCAGATTTAGAAGGGGGTTCAGGGAGGAGTACAGAGTGGCTGGACTCTTTGTACAAAGATAAGGGCATGGTTGCAACACCAAACACGTCATAGGGGCTTCGCTCCCCCTCTGTCCAAGCCCGAATTACCCACATCCTCTGTCCCCATGGCGTGGGGTGCAGCCCACCCTCAGCATACCTGATGTGACCTCTGCCAGTGACAGATCCTCACGTTTGCAGGGTGGCAGAGGGGACAGGGCTGTACTTCTTATCCTTGCCCAATAAAAACTGGCACGGCTCCCTGTGACAGCGAAGTCCAAGGCTGCCCGACCGCAGGGTCAGCCTCACTGCCTGTGCTCACTGGCCGTTCACAGCCTACCCAGGCAGCCCAGCCTGTCCCTTTCAGTGCTGTGGAGAGGCTGGGGGTTGTTTTGCCCCCAAGCTGTCATTGGTACCCACCAACTCATGGCAACCCCGAACACCTCTACGCTGCTCTTGGTCTCAGGTGATGGTCTACAGCCCCTGCAAGCTGGGAAACACCAGCACAAGGGAGCGGTGCAAACACCTGGCTGAACAAATCAGATAAGATATATGAGAATGGGCCGGAGCTCTATGGGGGGATGGGGGGGACCCCCAGTCTTACCCCAGAAGCTCACTCTGGGTATAAGTGCTTTAGAACACCTCAAGGCTGTTGGCAATGGGTGTGATCCATTTGGGCTCATAGCACCTTAAAACTAGAATTGGCTGAGGTCTCAGGTATGACAGTTCAGCTTCAAATATTAACTCCTTTCTCAAACCTAGGAGGATTACTTTTTTTTAAATTTATCTTCTGGGTGCATAAGACTTTTTTTACTCAGCAAGGACATCTCTGGGTATTTCCTTATCTTAATTAGAAGCATTTTTGAGCCTCTTGCCATCTGTCTGTTGTTTGCTTGCTTGGGAGTGATTGTGAAGTCTGGGTTCTTACCTGTTAGACCTGACAGCCCTGCAGCAAGCTCTGCAGTCACTTGCCTCTTCTCCAGCTAAAGCAAAATCACTTGTGTAACATTATATGAGTGTCTGTTGACTTCACCAGTCCAGGTTAAGCATGTGTTGTGTCAGGACTGGGACCTAAGTCAGCCATAAGGAAGGGACACGGAAAACAGCACTTTGCAGCTACCTTTTATACTTCACAATGTTGGGCCTGGCCCCTACTGTTTAATCTACTTGGGCAGCACTCAGAGGATTTCTGCACTCTCATTTGCAGAGCCGTGAAGAGTATTAGGCTGAAATTAATCTGCCAGCTGCAGCTACCATGGCCCTGACCTAGCTGGGAGTGCTTTTAGCAGCACGAACAGTGCTAATAAAAAAAAGACACATGCACAAAAAAACCCCAAACAACAACCACAAAAAAACAAACCACAAAAAACAACCCTGCCAATGCACACTGCAACCAGTTTCCAACTGCAGGGAAAAGCATGTGATGAGCGCTCCCTGGGATATTCTCCACCCTTGTACAGAGCAAACTGAGCCAAGCAATTTCTAGGTCTCAAATCCCGCCTGCTCCTGTCGTTCTCATCTTCCAGCTTCCCCTGGTTGCTTTTGAAGGCGAGCACGTGCTTCTCGGTGGTGGCCCCTGCTTGCTGAAGACACTCAGCCTCTGCAGAGCCAGCAACAGGTAGGTGCTGCCTGCTGGGGTTGCTGCCAGCCCAGCCCAGAGCTGGCAGCCTCAATGCCCCTTCCATGAAGTGCCCTCCCCGTGGGGAGCTGGATGGGGGATGAAGCACTGCCATGCAAGGAGTGGCAAGGTGGGCATCGGGCACTGCAACCAGCACTAAGGGGGCTCAGAAAGGCATGGAGAGGGATGAAGCAACTGGGGTGGGGGGGAGGAGGGGTGTCGTGTGTGTGTGTTTGCACAAGGCTTTCCTGGTTGCAGTGGTCCAAGGCCACTCTTCCCCTGAATGTCACTTCAAGCTGCATAGGGAAAGCTTTTTTTTTTTTTTATGTGCCTCTGTAAGTTGTCCTTTATTAATTTGCTTAATTTGCTTTCCTAAAATGCCCTTCTGTACAGCCAAGGTAATCTGCTCTGCCACTGAAAGCCTTCTGGTCACCAGCCCTCAGCTACCCTTGACCCTGGCAGCATCTTCAAAGGGAGCAATGAGCCTGCTGCGGAGCGTGCAATGTTTACTCACTTATCGGGTGAGCAGCTACCGCCTCCCTGCCTTGTGGGGTTTCGTCAGCCTCCCACAGCACTCCAGGGGAGACCGATCAGCCAACACTGCTTGCACAAGGTCAGTCCCTCACAGTGCAGATGATTCCCCAGCCTCATGACAAGCTCCCAGTATTCATCCGGTGACTGCAGGTCTAATCTTATTGGGGCAACTTAAATAAGTGCTTGCTCATTTCAGCTGAGGTGTTAGGTTCATCTTTGCAGACCTTACTAATCATGATTAAAAAGGCTGCATCTCCAGTTCCTCCAGTCCTGTGAGACCCTCCAGAGCTCAGGTCCCAGCAGCACTGAGCATGGGTGGTTCCAAGCTGTGCCCAGTGGTGGGCAGAGATGGAGGCAATGCTTCATCAGGACATCCAGCCTATGTCTGGACTCACTCCAGTGCATTTCAGCTCCTTATGCAGGACCTCACAGCCCAAAGCACTTTACTGTATGGGTCTGAAGAGGAGGGGTCTTCATTTGGGAATGTCTTAGAAGTAGCTGGGCACAGGGAGAGGAGAGATGGTCTTCACTCCTTCCCAACTGTGCCATGGCTGGTGGCTGGGGCGTTGTAGGTTTGTTGGACATTTTAGGTGCATCAGACCTCGTCCTAGGACCTAACCAGTCACCAAAAAATGGACCATTCCCTCTTCCTGTGTGACATTGCTGTTACAAAAAAAAAAAAAAAAAAAAAAAAAAAAAAAAAAAATTCTTAGTTTATTGAAAGGCAAACAGGTAAGGTACCTGGACTTAGCAGACCAGGTCTGCACTCTGTTGGGGTTGAGATCCTGGGGGTAGCCACCTCTCCAGCTGCAGGGTCTGCAATGAGGGGTCACCTTTCAAGATGGGCCTAGGGTGCTGGGAAAGAGTTCCAGAAGGGCAGGAGCAAAGCCAGCTGACACCTGCCCCAGGCCTAGAGCCACAGGAAAGTTTCATATCCTACCTTTTTAGCCCTTGAATTGACAGCAGCCCCACCACTTTTTCTCCGCATGGTGTGACTTTTGTGCATTTTACTGCATTCTGAAATTATAAGGCTGCACTTTCAGGGTGTTCCAGAAGCCAGGGAGGACTGCAAGGCCCTTGTGTCAAAAGCAAACTGCCCAGGGCAGCTGTGGGGGACATGAGGACAGGGATGGGGGTGGGGACCACATGTATAGGAAGTCATGACCCTTGCTTCTTGGCTCCTGGCAGTGGTGGGAAAAAGAGATGCAAGGGTAGTATCAAACTGGGCACACATAAAAGCAGGCAGTTGACCATCCTGGTCCTCAGACCTCTCCCTGAATGACAGGAGACCTGTGTGCTGTCCCTGCTGGGTTTACGTTGCTGCCTTGGAGGCAGAAGGCTGAAAAGTCTGGCCCTGACTGACCCTCCCAGCTCACCAAGTGCTCTCCAAGCCTGGCAGTTCTCGGATATAAGCTGCACTGGAAGGAAGTGCCGGGGCAGGCGAATAAAGGTGTTCCCACAAATTAATAGCAGGAAAAAATAAAAACATGTGCCAGTTGGGACTCGCTCCTGGAGCAGTGCATTGTCTCTGGCCAGCTTGCTGCACGTTTAGAGCGGGGTTCTTTGAAGGCTGATTTAAATCCACTGCTGGGAGGTGTCACCTGTTGGTATCGTGCCTTCCCCAGGTCCCCGATGTGCTTTTTGTCTCGTTGAACGCTGGCGACAATAAGGGTCACTGGAGCACGCAGCTGGGCGAAGGCACAGCCTGAACTGTTTTTTTCAAAAAAAAAAACCGTCAGCCTGCAAGGGGAGGAGGGGAAGGCTGGCGGCAAACAAGCTGCCTTGAGCCTGAGACGAGGGAACGGGTCTTCCCAGGATGGCTTCCCGGGAGAGGGCGCTGGCCCCGCAGCTGCAGCGCTCTGCTCCGCTGACTCCTAAACGGGGCAGGGACATGGGACTGCCACCAACTCCCGGCCCGGTCATGAAACTCTTGTCCACACTGAGGGTTTCTCTCAGTCTGAGGTTTGCTGCTCGGCAGGTATTCATCGGGTGGAGAGGCGATGTTTACCCTACAAGCTGCCTTTGCTTTCCACCGCCCTTTTGGGGTTGTTTGGAGATCAGTGGGTGAAAAAAAATTAGCTTCCCGGCCCCAAGGCTCCGATGGCAAGAGGATCATCCCACGCCAGCCATAAACACCCTGGGTTTGTTTGCAGCCGGCTTTGGTGGCCTAAGCTGCTGGGAAGTTTGCAGGTAGCAAGCCCATTTCCAATAATTTGGAACTATTGGAGCTGTCAGCATTTGGATCAAACAAACCCTCCCTGCAAACCTAGGGGAAAAGGGTTGGGCATAGCTTCATGTTGCCTGTGGCTTGACAGTTCCTCTTTATGGGAGCTATTTTGGGTCTCTCCTGGCTTGACTGGGTCTCAGCACCAGCTTCTGCAACCTTTTGCTTCAGTTGAGCTGAACATGGCCTGAATATTGAGATCCCGAGCTAGTTTCTATATTGATCTATGCATAGAATTTGACTGTGTGCTGAAACCTTTGCTCTATAGATAGGGTAGCAGGCACTGAGGGGAAGACAGTTTCTGTTGTAATGTTTGGTGGCTCTGCCTTACCCAATCAATGTGAGGAGGTGAAAAGCGCCTGGATTTCACCTTGGTTCTGTATAGCCTCGGGGGATTAACATTCACTTGTGGCTGCTGTAAAGTTGATGGGTTGAATGAGCTGGGTAAAGAATGAGCTGGCTTGTCCCCAGAGGGAGGGTGGGGACACGGCTCTTGAGATGGGCAGTAAATCAAGGAGAGGCTTTAGTGAGCACTTCAACCTCCTTCTTGGCTGAGGATCAGCTCTCCCTGGCCACTTTCCCCCCACAAAGTCTGACTGCCTCTTCAGTAGGGTGACTGATGATCAGGAAGATCCAGCTTCTGGGTGTATAGCAATTTTGGTGTCACCCCGTGGAGTCTGATGTGGACAGCCCGGGATCCTGCTGCCCCCAGGCAGGCATGTGGGTGGCATGTGCTTGGTCTGGTACTTGCATGTGCACACCTAGGTGGCTCATCTGCTAGTGGTGGCCTTTTCCTCCCACCCCTTGGGTCCTGGCTGGGAAGTGCAGAATGCTGAGCAGAGTGCAGATGGGACAGTGAGCACTGTCGGGGTGGAAAAGTACTGGGCAGTGCCTGCAGTTTGCTGGGTGCCCCTGACCACCCTGGTTGCCTATGAAGTGGGTGCTTCAGCACCGCTAGTCATGGCTGGGAGATTCTTTTCCTTCGTGTGACCATGACAGTAACTGATCCTGTGCCCTGGAGCTAGGGTCTTGGCTGTTTACCTGCTCCAAAAGGCAAAACGGGGTATTGAACAGGTACTGCTGGCTCCCCCACCCCCAAACATGTGCAGCAACTAAGAGTCTGGGCCAAAGGCCTGGTGGGGGGGCTTCCAGTTCCTCCCTCTTTCCCCGCTGCCCTGTTTACTCAGGGAGGCTGACTTCTATCCCCGCGAGTTATGCAAAGGCAGCCGCTAATGTAAACGCCGCGGAAAGCCCTGGATCTGCTCCCGCCGCCTTCCCAGAACTCTCTCAGATGAGGGATTATTTTTTCGGGTCGGGAGGGTTGCAAAAAAGGACCCCTAAAACCACTGCACGCTTCCCTCCGCTTTCTACTCTCGGTACGGGACGAAGTGGGGGATTTCCCTGCCCTTCCCGTGAGGTGCCGCCGGAGGAGAAGGAGGGAGGCGGGACGGTGGCTTCTTGTCGTTGTTCCCCCCCCCAGCCCCGTCCCGGTCCTGCCCCCGGCCCGGTCGCCGCTGCCCAATCGGTGCGGCGGGGCCGGCGCTGCGGCGCCATTAAAGCGGCGGCGGGTGCGGTCCCGGGAGCCGAGTGTGGGAGCTTCGCGCCCGCCTGTAGCCCCCACCATCGGAGTCCAGGTAATGACCCTGCCCAGCCATCTATCCCCGCCGTAGCCCCTCTCGGGGGAGGCTTCTCGGAGGTTGTCTGGCAGCCGCCGGATGGACCTTGTAGGGGAAATTTCCTGCTTCGCTTTTTTTTTCCTTTCCTTTTTTTTTTTTTTTTTTTTTTTTTTTTTTTTTGTTGGTGGGGGGGGCGCTTGAGTTTTTTTTTTTTATAAAAAAGTGTTTTTCCTTTGTTTTTTTTCTCTGTCCTTTTTCTCTCTTTTTTAAATTCT
>JAOEGS010011848.1:42541-54217 GCA_025447755.1 Corythornis vintsioides | reverse complement strand
ATTGCCCTCTCCAGCTCCTGCCAGGAGGGTGCAGAGAGGTGGGGGAGGCCTCTGCTCCTCAGGCACTAGTGACAGCAGCAGGGGATGGGCTGCAGCTGCAGCAGGGGAGGGTTATTTTATAGGATATTGGGAAGAATTCTTTATGGAGAGAGTGGTGAGGCCCTGAACAGGCTGCCCAGGGAGGGGGTTTAAGAAAGGAATGGACGAGGTGCTTCAGGACATGGTCTAAGAGCAGGTCTGGAGGGGACTGTGATTGGAGTAGGTAGGGTTTTTTTGTTGTTTGGTTTGGTTTGGGGTTTTTTTAAGTATGGTTGTACTTGGTGATCTGGGAGGTCCTTTCCAACCATAATTACTCTGTGATTCTGTGATGTTGGGCTTTATCAACTTAAAGAGCAGCTCAGCCTGCTTTCTCTGCCTGGATGTCAGTGTGTTTGTCTAAGATGTGTTGAAGTTCACACTGCATGCTGGAAGCTCCCATGGGACACCACTCCCTGGTCTCTCAGTGCTTGGATCAGGTTGAAGTTGATGTTCTGCAAAGAGCAAAGCCAGGAGAAGATCTCACATAACAATTGTGAGGTGGTTCTGTGCTTTTAATTTCTTAAAACATCTACAAGACCTTGAGAATGTGGCTCAAAGGAGCTCAGGTTGTGCACATTATTAAAAGCTTTTCTGGCTTGCTGAAAGGAACTGTTTGAATCTGCCATCAAAGGCAGGCTCTTTGCTGCTGAACATCTGGAGGGCTGGTATCCTTTTGACCCAGTTACAGGTTTGGGGCAGGTATCATTTGTTTCTTTACACAATTCACCTATTTCTTCAGTGTTTAATTTAGTGAGAGCAGCACATCTCAGTGTCTAGTGCTTAGGGATACAGGTTTTAACAGGACCTGAATTGATACTGACACCAGTAGCCAGCCACAGACCATAGGAAGTTTATTTTTCACAGAGTTTCTTTCCAGACATGAAATTGAGCAGATTTCTGGTGGTTTATGGTGCAGCATCCTAAGATCATTCAACCATGGATGTTGGATGTTTGCTGCCCTGCCTGCTGGTTCAGGGCCAGCAAAACAATCCCCTTGGTTGCCCTGATTTTGCTGGGAGAAGATCCAGGAGGCAGATCTGAGTGGCTACATGCTGGCTTCTATTTCCCAGGGCCTGGGAGATTGGAGGGAGAGGTGTGGGCAGAACGTGGTGCATTCCATTAGCATCTGGCCAGTTGGTTTGGTGTTGCTCTTCACTTATCTCAGCTGTTTAGTAAGCTATTCATTTGGACCAGGAGCACTGTTTTCCAGCCAAAAAACTGAGCTCATCTTCCCACACCCCTTTATTTGTATTTAAAGTTTCCATGCTGGTTGCTGTAAACTCTGACAGAAGGTAGCAAGTGAAGAATTTAAGTTTTTTTCCAGTTGTCAAGCAGTAAGCACTGCAGAGGGCAATGCCAGGGCAGCCATTTCTGCCTCAAGAAGCCCTGGCAGACAGTGGGACTCTGTGTTTTGGGGGCAGAAAAAGCTTTCCAGAGATGAAGGCAGGCTCATCTTTTCCCAGGGAAGCCAACTGCCAGTTCACAGGCACTTCTGAGGAAAGCTGCTGTTCAGCACGACCAGATGTGGCCACAAAATGGAAATGTGCAAGAAAAAAAACCCCTCTTAGATCTCAGCATGTGAAAGGAGAAGGCTCAGTCAGAATCCCTGCAAGGCAGTTTGAAAACCTCTCATAAGAAGCACTTGGGAAGGGTAGGAAGGTGAGCTGAGTTTGGCTTTATTCACCATTTTTTGCCTGGGAAGTAGTTCTTAGGGTCAGGAGGAGCAGCACAATGAACAATATTAACAATTATTTGCCTACCAAGGATTTTGTCCAGCCTGGGTTGTAGCCTCCTGATCAGCACAGTGGTCTGCAGTGATGTGCTCAATATTGGCAGTAAATCAGAAAGGTACCAAAGTGCTGAAATCCATTAGATAATTCAAATGTAGAGACACAAGAGGATCCAGGCAATGCCAGGAGCTGGCCAATGGCAGGTAAAGCAGGAATTCTTCTGGAGATAACTCCCAGGCACCACGTTGTTGCTGGCACAGACACTAATCACCTGGCTTTGGGAAGACAGGAGTGATTAGAAAAGGAAACTAGAACAGTTTAAATGAAAATTAAAATGATAATATTGGAATCTACACAAATATGTACCAAACCAGCACTGCCCCACCCCCCTGGTGGTGATTCCATGGGCTGGGGCTGGGGCTCTAGTGCAGGGCTTTGGCAAAGCTGTCACTGCTAATTAAAGTTACCACTGAGAACCCAGCTCCCTACCCCACTGTAACCCTTGGGTGCAGGAAAAACAGAAGTTGTCTTGTTGAGAACTGTGTTTTTCCTGCTGGAATAGGCATGGGAGTGCCTGGGAGACTTCCCACAAGAGGAGATAATTACAGGCAGGCTATGAAACTGGCTATTGTTCAGAGGAAAATGGAGCACTCTTGTTTATCAGCTGAGTTTGTCTGCTGAAGGCTAAGAAGGGAGATGCTGTATACTGCTCATCAGCTGTGCCCTCAAGATTTCTCAATTAGAAAAGCATGGAGAGAGATTATCCAGCATGCACAGAACCATGTTTCACTGCAAAAAAAAAAATTAATATGCATAGATTAATGTAATAATATGGATATTTTTAGAAAAGATCTTGTCTGCCTACCTGTTCCCAAGAGCAGCTGCATGCTCTGTTGAGTGTGGCACCTCTCTGCCCAAACTGCTGATCCAAAGGAATGGGTTTGCCACCTGCTTGTCCACTTCACTCAAAAATGAAGCTGTGAAGTTGTTCTGTGTGTGTTTACACGTGCTGCTGAGCTTGTGTGCCTGGCTGAAGGGTGTGGTCTCTCTGTTGCACTCAGGGAGGGCCGCTCCAACGCTCACATCAAAGGAGACTACCAAAGAATTGGAGATGTGATGCTGAAGAACATTCAGAGTATGAAGGTAAGAAGGAGCCTGGAACTGTTTATTAAGCTTTGACCTGGATTAATTGCTCTGCTTTCCACTTCCATGGGATGCTGCCCTTCGTGTTGTTGGGCTGGAAAGCAGCCAGTGTTGGGTGACCCTGAGATCTCAGGCTGGCAAGCTGGCTTTACATGGTGAAAGGGCTTTGATAAATACATGAATTCCATTAAAAAATGTGAATCATTGCCTTTGATCCCTTCAGAGTGCAGGTGGGAACTGTCAATCCAGCTGTGGTGCTCAGCAAACACTGCATCTGCTGCCAGCCTGGCCACAGCAGTGCTTGTGGTGCTGTGCTGCTGAGCAAGCAGCATGGGAGGCAGGCACAGGTCCCATGAGGACCCCAGGGAGGGGTGGCAGTTTAATCTTCACAGCTCTCAGGAGACACTCATGAGTCCATGCTGTGACCAGGCCATGTGCCTGCTGCTCTTCTCCCCACAACACCTGAGGGAAGCAGGGCAGCTAAAGCCCTGAATCCTCCTGGAAAATGCCCTTTTGTCTCCTGCACCTACTTGCACAGCCTGTGTTGGTGTCACCTCCTCCCCTTTGGATGCCTCACTGAGGCCAGACTTAGTTTTATTCACTCCTTTCTTTTTGGGCAACACAGAGAATAATGCCATTTTCCCTTTCCAGGTGGACAGCAGAGCATCCCATTGCACAGTCCCTTTGTTTGCAGGATCCCAACTGCTCTGCTATTTGCATTTTCTCCCTGGAGCAGGTCTGGGCTGAGCCATGTCTCACACACTCTTTCTTTCTTTTGTGCCTACAAGCAACTGACAATCCACCTGTGGAAGCACAACGAGGTTCTGGTTGAGCTGGAGAATGGGATCAAGAACTCTAGGAAGCTGGAGACCTTCTGCAGGGATTTTGAGCTCCAGAAAGTCTGCTACTTGCCTCTCAACACCTTTCTCCTCAGGCCTTTGCACAGGCTTATGCACTACAAGCAGATCATGGAGAGGCTTTGCAAACACTACCCTCCCAGCCACATAGACTTCAGGGATTCAAGGGGTGAGTAGAAGAAAAATAACCCAATTCCTGGGGCTGGGGAGTGGCAGCCACATCCATTTTTGGTGCAGGGGTGGGTTAAAAACAGGTATTGGCCCAGGTGAACCCTCAGAATTTTATTCTTCAAGCACAGGGATGATCCCTAGATGACTTGGAGATGTAGGAAATTCAGTCCTTTATGAGAACCCATCTTCCATCTTTGCACTGCCCTTCTTGCAGCTTTTTAATGAGCAGTGTCTGCTTTTCCCCACCCAGCTGCTTTGGCTGAGATCTCTGAGGTGGTGGCTCAGCTCCATGGCAATATGATCAAGATGGAGAACTTCCAGAAGCTGCATGAACTCAAGAAAGACTTGCTAGGCATAGACAATCTGGTCATCCCAGGCAGGGTAAGTAGCAGCTCTGATCAAGGTCTGAGGCCACTGCAAAGTTTCCTCTCTACTAGGAGCAGCTGTGAAACTGCCTTTTTTTCTGTCTCCAGAATCTATCAGATGTTACTATAATCACACCACAGAAGACACTAGCCTTTAAAGAGGGAACAGGCAACCAACTTCATTACCTTTTTAGTCATTTAATTGGTTTTTTTCTGTGTATTTGGACATTGTAGGCAATTCCAAATATATTACAGCAGAGGTGATGGAATTGTTGTATTTGCACAGCATGCAGAGCTTGAGCAGTTTCACATCTCCCTTCTTGCTGCCCTTAATTGTTGATGTCTCAACCCTTCAGTGCTAGAGCATGGCACAGTAAAGCAATCCAGGATCTTTGAAGGTGATTCTGGTGCTTTAGATCCCTTTTACATGCACCATCATGAGTGGAATGACCTCAGAAAGACTGTCATAAAGAGATAGAAACCTCTTGGCAGAAGCTGGAGGGAGTGACTGAAAAATCCTGTTTTCTTGGGTTTCAGAGGAGTGAGTTACAGTAAGCCCAGGAAATCCAGCATTTTGAAAGTTTCAGATCTATTTTTTTTCCCTATAATTCCATCCCTAAACATTCTTAAGCAGCTGGATCAGAATCAAAGTGCTGTGTTACAAGACAGGGATGCTGCTGGAATAACTTGCACTGCCAGACATCTCTTTCTCTGCTGCTGTTGGTGGTGATCTGTGCAGCTGATAGTGAAGAGCTGTGTGTACTGTGTGCACAACACAACCTCAGGGCCTCACCAGCAGCACACAGGCCAGCTTAGCATTCATGTTTGCATCACTTGGACCATGAAAAATACTCATTCAGAAGATTTTGCTCAGCTGAATTTGCTTCCAGTGAATGAAAGGCTGTGAAGGAGTTGATCCTAAAAGCAGTTATGGAAATAAATTGTCCTGTAAATAAGATTTTAAACATAAAGAAAATCTAAAGGCTTGGTGAGTGAGAATCAGGTTATTCCTAAGACCAAATATTTGTATTTATGTTGGCATAACAATGAAGAAATGACTGTATTTTTTGCAGAAGATGCATCTTTGTTCTGTGTTTGTCTCCCACAGGAGTTCATTAGACTGGGCAGCCTTAGTAAGCTGTCTGGGAAGGGTTTACAGCAGAGAATGTTCTTTCTGGTAAGCAAGATGACTTCTTATACTTTATAGTTATTTTGCCTCCTTCTTAGACCTTATCAACACTAAAAAGCTGAGACTAGACTCTCAAGCCAGTTGCTCACCCTGTCAAAGAAATCTTTGATGTCTCAAGCACCAGAATCTTTTTGGAGGTGAAATCCCAGGTCAGTATTCTGGGATTTCCACCTACTCGTGGAATCATTGGCAAAATGAAACCCCCCTCTAGTGGCTGCTCCACAGAGCTTCAGGAGTTCCTGCTGCTGGACTGTAGAGCTCTGAGCCTCTTCACCTTGATATTTCTAACCTAAAGCCACCTGCTGGTGTCCCAGGAATGCAGGGAGCAAGAGATAGACAGTTGCTTGGGAAGAGTGAAGCTGGATCCTACCTCTCTCAGGCATCAGGATTGATATTTTTATATATATATATATATATATATATATATATATATATATATAAAACCCTGCCCATATTTACCATCCTGAGCTGTTTTCCTGTGTGTGTACAAGCCCCAGTCCCTAATTCTGCTGCTTCTTGCTTTGCAGTTCAATGACATCTTGTTGTACACAAGCAGAGGCCTGACAGCATCAAACCAGTTTAAAGTCCACGGGCACCTCCCCCTCTATGGCATGACAGTGAGTACTGGGAGAACTCAGTGCCCAGGGGTGGCCCCAGCTTCTCTGCTGCCTGAATTTCCCTGCCTTGGGAAGCTGCTTCCATTCTGCAGAGCCTGGGGTGGGATCAGCTGTGTTCATGGAGCCTCCTGCACAAAACACAGAACAAGGGGGGGGCAACAAAAAGCAGTTTGACTGGGGGGGCCATGCTAATATCTGGTGAGATGGTTGTTTTTCATTAAACCATACATTTAACCATGATTCTTACTAGTAATTAATGACCAATTGCTCCTAGACACACCATGCAAGGCAAATAAGCAGTTTAATTTCTATATATATTTAAAAATCCTGATGTTTTCAGCTCTGTGTGTTAAAGCCAAAGCAGTGGGGAACTGACAGCACTGTGGCCTTTGGAGCTCTTAAGAAATTAATTGATCTTCTGATAAATATCCTACTGTTTTCCTTTTTTTTCACACCAAGCCATGCTTTTGGTTTAAGAGAACTTTTTCCAACTTGCTTTTTTATCTCAAAATTGGTTTTTTTAGTGACCATTTCTCTTGGTTTTCTTTTCCCCAATGATAAGAGCTTCTTCAGTTCATTGTTTCACCTAGAGATGTGAGATGCTTGCTGCCATGTGACTGCATGTGGGCTTTTCTCTCTCAGATAGAAGAAAGTGAAGAGGAGTGGGGGGTTCCTCACTGTCTGACTCTGCGAGGCCAGCAGCAGTCCATCGTTGTTGCTGCCAGGTAACCCACCCACTGCTGACAGCTGCTGCTGTCCTGCAGCTCTCCCAGCCAGAAAAGCAGAGGGAATTCCACACAGAATTCTTGCTGAGGCTGGAATAGACCTTGGAGACCAGCAAGCCCAGCCTGAGACTTGGCACCCAGCTAGAGCGTGGCACTAGGTGCCGTTTGGTGCCACTTGAGGGGTCATTTGCTTTGGGTTTGCTCTTAAGACTAGTTCAAAGGCAGGTTCTGTGATTCTTTGGTGGGAGCCACGTGTAAAAGACAAAAAATAAAGGTGATTGGGACAAAAGTGCTGCACTAGAGGGATGGGATGTCATCCAGGGGGACCTGGAGAGGCTGGCAGTGACTAAAATCTGCATTTTCATTGTCAGCACCCGTGGGGAGTTGGACAAGTGGACTGAGGACATTCAGATGGCAATAGACCTGGCAGAGAAAAGCAGTGGCCCTGCCCCAGAGTTACTGGCCAGCAGCCCACCTGACAACAGTGAGTACATGCCAGAAAATGGGTCTTTTTCTGTTTCAGCTGTATGATTGGGATTGCAAAGTGGTGAGACATGGTGGCCACAGGTTCAAGATGATATAATTTATAACATATATTTCTATATATCGGTTTCAAATACACAGAAGTATGTATTTGAATGTATGTATTCAAATAGATGTATTTGAAGCTGATTTATAGAAATATATATATTATTTACATTTAATATGCTTTATTTATATGCCATTTTAATTTTATGTGCCATTTGAATCTTCTTGTTGACGTTAGCAGAACATTTCACTCAGTAGAGAACTGACTTGAGCATAATGCTTCCAGGAACTATTTAACAAGGTCTGGGCAGTGCCTGCCATTAAAAGCACCAACAAAGCCTGGCTTTTATTCTTTAATTCTAGCACTTGCAGAAACATGGGGGGGAAAAAGCCCCAGATGGTAACAAATCCACTTTCCAGCCGCACAAATGGAAGCGTTGGAAACGTGAGCTCCCAGTAACTGGCAGAGCTCTCTGTTGATTTCTTTTCCAACCCCACGTGTTGCACGGAGGAAAGAAAGATGCTTTTTTTTCCCTGCATTCCCTAGAGTCTGCTGATGAAACTCCTGTAGCCCAGGACTGTGAGGAGGACCTGAGTGCATCCCGCACCTCCCTGGAGCGCCAGGCACCGCACCGCGGCAACACCACGGTGCACGTCTGCTGGCACAGGAACACCAGTGTGGCCATGCTGGACTTTAGTCTTGCTGTGGAGGTATCTGCCTCAGGGCCACCCCAGCCTCTCTCCTCCACGACCATGTCCTTTTGGCTCCTCTGCACGTGGGGCACAGCTCTAGAGCTGATCCTCCCAAGGGCATCCCTGTCAGATCGGCTGGAGCGGGGATTTCCTTGGCCACAGAATGCTGGTGCCCTGTCAAATTCAGAGCAGGTCAAGCTGCCCTCATGCTGCTGCTGGAGCTGAAAGGACATTGTCTTTAGCTGCTGCAGCCACAGTGGGAAGTCTCTATGCTAATGTACTTTCTTCACCCAGCCATCTTCCCTGGAACCTTCTCTCATTGCTCATCTGCTTTTTCTTTATTTGCATTTCCCACCTCAAAACTCCTTTTCCACTCAGAGATACATCCCTTAGTTCTGTGCCCAACAGGCAAGGCTTTAGAGGGAAAGGCTCCCCATTTCATGCAGGTTTTAGGGTGAGGTGCTAAGGCTGCTCAGGTGTTTTTCACCCCAGAGAGGCTCCAGGGAGCTCAAGTCCTCACCGAGTGGAAGTTGATGCTTGGAAGAAAACACTAAAAGGATTTTAAAGCTGAATTGGTTTCTGCTCAGCAGGGAGCCCTCAGGCATCAGGTCACCACTGCTCCAGAGACAGGAGATACTCAGAGCTGGTGTTTGCAGGCAGCAGCAAAGTGACCCTGCCCAAGAAAGCACTAACTCTGGAGCCTCATTTCAGCCCCGTGCAGTGGATTTTCTGCTCTTTATACCCCGAGATGCTGCAATAGAAGAGCAGTTCAGAGCAGAACAAGGGCTGTGTTTTTCCCTTAAGCAGAGGGTTGGTTGTAAACAGGTATCCAACCTAAGCCAGACACTTGGTGAGTTAGTTAGGCAGCTCTCTTGCTCTGAGCTCAGGGCTGATTGTCCCTCCCCGTGCCTCAGAGGAATGCAGAGCAAGCAGGGAAGAGCAAACACAGCCTGGAGGTGCCAACATCTTCAGCTCCACTGCAGCTCCATGCTCCCATCCTCCTGTCGATGGCTCTCACTTCAGCACTGTTTCTTCTCTTTGTGTCTCCCCCCTCCTGTCTCTCTCTCGTGGTGGAAGATCCTCTCTCTGTCAGTGCCTGTTCCCTCCCTGCTGGACTGCTCAGTGACCAGCGACCTGTTCCCATTTCTTATGTCTGCTGGTACCGAATGCAAAGCCTCTCCTTTTATGATACCCTGCAGAGTAATGAGGTAACAGCAAATGAAGGGGTGCACCTTAGGGCACAGCCCACAGACCAGATCAGGGGATGGTTTCAAGCAGAGCCTTTGAGCTAGAGCCAAGCCTGGTGAAAACATTTTCAAGCAGGTTTCGTTTGTAGCAGCTGCATCAGGACCACCAGAGCTTGTTGAGCTTTGCAGATGTTGAGCTTCTGCAGTGTATCCTGAGAGTGATGGCACTTGGATCCAGGCAGGAGCCTTGGCAAGGAATGGGAAGTTGTTAATTCACTGAGAACTCCCCTTCATTTGCAAGGCACAGTGATGCTGGGCTTCACACCTTCACTATGTGAAGAGTGGTCCCTTCTGCCAGCTGCTAAATACCCCTTTGTGTTCAGATACCCAAATCTGGCCAAGAATGAACAGCCCTGGCTTGCAAATCTTTATTTTCAAGTTACTGTGTGAACTCACTGGGTACTGAGAGCTCAAGCTATCTCCTAAAAATGTCATAACTTCCCTTTACATCACAAACTCATGTCAGACTTTCTGTTTCCATTATTCTCTTTTTTGAAAAGGATAAAGACAGACTGGGACAAGATTGGTAATAAATCACTGACAGCCACTTCAACTGAAGAAAAATTAAGTGTAGTAGCTTGAAGTGTTGGGAAGTACCCAGCTACAGACACACACATTCTAGAAAGTACTAATTGGCAGCAGAGAAATGCAAAAGAAAAACACATCCCTTCACCCAAACCATTTCCACATCCAAGTGCACAGTGCAAACCAGATCATTTTGTTCGTGGAATACTGAAACTGCTGCTGCCTTTCACTGCCTGACTGGCTGCTCTTGGTCTGTTTCAGAACCAGCTGTCTGGAAACCTCCTCAGGAAATTCAAGAACAGCAACGGGTGGCAGAAGCTGTGGGTGGTGTTCACCAACTTCTGTATGTTCTTCTATAAATCACACCAGGTACCAGAGTGTGCAGCTGGAGACCTCCTCGTGTTCCTGCCAGGGCAGGGGGCAGGGGGAGGAGCTCCTCACAACTTACCAGTGACTCAGTGGGGGTTGCTGTTATGTGCTTGAGCCAAAGAGGCATGTGAGGGTGCAGAGAGGTGGGGGAGGCCTCTGCTCCTCAGGCACTAGTGACAGCACCAGGGGAGGGTCATTTTATTGGATATTAGGAAGGAATTCTTATGGAGAGAGTGGTGAGGCCCTGAACAGGCTGCCCAGGGAGGGGGTTGAATCACCAACCCTGGAGAGGTTTAGCAAAGGAATTGCCAAGGTGCTTCAGGACCTGCTCTGAGAGCAGGAATGGAGGGCACTGTGTTTAGGGTGGGGTTTGGTTTGGTGCTGTTGTGTTGGGGTTTTTTTCTGGTTTTTATTTGCTTTTTGTGCTGGGTATTTAGGGGTTTTTTTGTGCTTATATGGTTAGACTCAGTGACTTGGGAGGTCCTTCCCAACCAGGATTACTCTGTGATTGTGAATGGTGGCCAAGGCTTTTCCTGCCATTTCACTCACCCCCTTGCTTGACTTCAGGGCATTTATCTCATGGAGTTTTCCCTTGTTTCTTTTCAGGACAATCATCCCTTAGCCAGCCTTCCTCTCTTGGGTTATTCCCTCACCATTCCTTCTGAATCTGAAAACATCCACAAGGATTATGTGTTCAAGCTGCATTTCAAATCCCACGTGTACTACTTCAGGGCTGAAAGTGAATACACCTTTGAAAGGTAAGCAGTGGGGATGCTGGAAAAGGCCAGGATCTGGACAAGGTTAGTGAGTGGATTTAGATAGATACACAGCTTCAACTAAGAACCACTTCAAATCTGAATTTTTAAGCTGCTACATTCTGAAGTGCCCATTCTGTGTATTTCACTTCAGCATGGGATTTTTACACCTCCCACTAAATTTCAGCTACATGGAGAGCCAGGAACTAGGCTCCTGAGCTGTGACTGGAGCTTGTTGGCACTGGGAGTTAATTTAGCTCTATCCTATGAAGCATTAATGTGTCTGAAATCAATGTCTGCTGGAGAAAGCTGTTATTGTTTCAGCCATGGCAGACTAAAGCTGTAAATGTGGCAAACTGGGGGAAATAGGGGATTAAATAATTACCAATTAAAAGCAGGAAAGGAAAAAGCAGTAGGAACTGCAGCTAAATTGCATGATTTTCACTCTAAAGAGTGGTTGCTCTCAACTGCTCATCACTTGGACAATCCAAAGAGTAAAAAAATAGAGATTTGATGGCTTCAGAACAAGTAAAACCCTTAGAAAGTTGATGGATTTTGGGTCCAATCCCATTTATCCTCTGAACTTCACCTATCCCCTTGGCACTCACCTTGACCTTGGGAATGAAGCAGCAACCAAGGTGCTCCTGTAGGCACTGGGAGTAAAACTGCCCAACTCCCAGAGAG
>JAOEGS010011847.1:14375-29824 GCA_025447755.1 Corythornis vintsioides | reverse complement strand
ATGAGCTTCAAGCAAATATTATCAAGAAGGATAGGAAAAAAGTTTTAAGACAGAATACAAATATTAATTTTTTAATTTATTAATAATATTTTGTGTTTAGAGAATTATAATTTTTCTCTTTTTCAAAAAATTAGAAAAGCGAATAAGACCTTTCTCAGCAGAAGCTAATATTTGGTCTGGAATATTTTTAGCCATATATAGTTTTGTACTGGGAACTGGCATTTTTGTCCACTGGAAGATGGATATCTAATTGTCATTCTAGACTATACAAGCGTCATCTTGGTGCAATGATGTAAGAAAGCAATTTTCTGCCCTATTTTATTGATTTATGGTATTTTAGTAAAGTGATAAAAACTTAATGCTAGGGATAAAAAGAAGACTTGTCTGATGTAGGAAAGAATAGAAAATGAGGAGGCTTCAGCATTAATACTTATTTGCCATGTTTTCTCAGGCCTCTCCTGTACTAGACCATTAGCTAAATTATAAAACCATGTCTAAACTCCTTGACAAAGGTATTTTGTAGGCATTAATAATCCCTTCTTTCAAGGCACAGTTTGGTGCAGGACTCTGACTTTTTGAAGCCCATGCACACACAAACACATGCAGAGACGCATCCTAAGGGACATAGCAACAAGGACAAATGTCAACAGTCTTGATTCCTTTGGGCTGGGAAGCTGAGTCCTGGGGAGACAGATCCAGGGGGCACTTTTGCACAGCCGGAACCAGCAACAAGAAAGAACGTGTCTCTAAAGTGTTTCATCTGCTTCACAGCAGTTCACTGGGAGGCCTCTCCAAGGGGTGATGCACTACTCTGTGCTAACTTTGCATTCTGGTTTGTTGTAGAGAGCTCCTGAAGCAGGCAACCCTGAGGCAGAAATTCCAACATCCTTTGAGGAACCTGTTATTGGGATACTCCCTCATCCTTCTGGCTCTTCATCAGGGCTCTTGCTACACCTATGCAAAGAGCATAGCTTTGATCCCCTGTCTCCTAACACCAGAAAACAAGCTGTCTCAAGTCCAGATCCATAAAAACAGATTGTGCCAAACTATAGGCAGGCTGAATTGGGCTGGAAATCAGTTCAGCTGAAACTATATTACACACCATTCCTGGATGTTGTATAGAAGTGAATATATGTGGGATGTCAGTAAATGAAAGTTGGAAGCTGGAATATGCTAGGAAGCAACATTTTAATTCACAATGTCATGCCTCATGGGTCTCCAGATAATATAGGGAATATTCCTGAAGGGGGAGCTTCAAGGGAAATTCAAAGGCATTCAGGACATTCATTCTGCTGTTGATAGATCAAGGCCATCAGGAAAAATATTCACAGTGCCTCCATCCATGTGGTTTTGGGTTTTTTTTGGGTTTTGTAGTTACATTGGAGAATTCCTCATCCTGCAAACTTTAATGGAATAATGGTGTTGTACAGCCAAGTGCCAGACTACCCTTATGATGTCAGATCTATTCTAATTCACCAAGTGAAGTATTTATCTGTCTTAGGAAAAAGCCTAGGTATGAACTAAGCTTATATACAGCACAGGTATTTTTAGGACTGGGAGTCCTGTGTGAAACAAAGGGAATGCCAGTATAACAGCATAGCGCAGGTTCATCGCACAGTATTAGAGCTCCTAGAAGGCAAACACTTGCTAGATCTTAGTCCTGCTTGAGAACCCTGAGCTGATGCACCAAAAGCACTGATCTGCTTCTAACCAGTTTCTAAAGGATACACTTGGAGTGGTGAGAGTGTCTATCTATTGTTGAAATAATTTCAGAGCACTGAAAATTACATCAAAACTTGTGCTCAGAAAGGCACTGCATGGATCACACACAGTTGTGAATGCTGCCAGGGAAGCAGATTTAAAAGCCAGAAGGAAGCAGTAAATGGCATCTTTGACTTCACATAGTAAACTTTTCTGGCCTTTACCTTTGGAGAACTGCACTGTGCAAATTCAGCCACTTACTCCAATGACATGGAAACAAGAGCAGAGTTAATTTTACTTCAGCCTCACCACTTTATTTCATTCTGTTATATATTGAAAATAGTCCTTGTATTTGACTCAATTTTGTGGTTTTAATGACCTGCCAAAATCTCAGTCAGAGCTTATTGTATTTATATTTTTAATTAGGTTAGTAAGAAGCTGGATTGCTTATATTTGATTTTTTAAATTTACATTGAAAATTTCTGCACCAGGATGTTATTGTTCACATTGATATGTGTGCTATGTGATATATTGGAAAGGGAAGAAGTGGCATGGGAAAGGCATGTCAATACAGTGCTTCACAGATTGCTAGAGTACTGATAGGTGCTGGTTATGTATCATGTAATTAATTCTTTATATCCTACCATGAAACTCAGGCCAGTATTCAGGTCAGGTCATCTCCTTAGCACTAATCTTTCTCTTACCCTGTGGATGTGTAGAATTTATTGCTTGTGCAAAAATGTCACACCTTGTAATCTCTGGTGACTTGATTCTCTGGCCACAGAACAAATACTACAGTGACCGTGGTTCCTGGAAGTCTTTTGTTTGCTATGGGATGCCTCAGCCACAGCCTTCTTGAAATCCTGCTCTAGATCTTTCACTCTTTCAAGAAACTTGTGCCTTTCTTGCTCAAAATTCCTAACTCATAAGAGTGGGAGTGAATTGAGGGTGCTTTGTATCATTTCACAAGTTCCTAAATACTGTGTGGGAATGAATTCTATTCAGTATAACACTAAGCTCAATCTCAAACGGAGATATGGCTGTCCAATTAGTCAAATTTAACTTCTGTCCCTATAACCAGTTTTCTGCTGATAACTTTAAAAATAGGAGTCACTTATAGAAAACAAGTCATTGCTCTGGCACGTTTGGATTCACATATCCTACTGAGACACTATCAATGTTCTAACTCAACAATTATTTCAAGAAAGAAGAAGAGAAAAATTACCAAGGAACTTTGACTTGCACAGGTGACATGAGCTAATTAGTTACCAAAAAACAGCACAAGAGGATTAACACAACTCACTCTGTAATTACTAATGCTTCCAGTGAACTTACTGTGAGGTTAACCATGTAATAACATCCATTATTTCACAGTAACTATGCAAGCACTCAAAAGAGCATGCTGCACAAACAGCAAATCCTTGGTAAGCTAAAGAGGTCCAAGTGTTTCAAGGAGTGACATGAGTTTTACTAGATGAGTGATTGTCAGGTTTTTATTCATAGCCTCAGAAGTTTGGAGTTGAACTACATCACTGCAAGACAAGCCAAGGAAGAAGCTCACAAGCCTATCCAAGGAGATTCCAAGTTCAGTGGCATCAGCTCTCATAGGTATATTTATCTTCCTTTTAAGTAGTCCCACTGTAGGCAATGCAGAAAGCAGATCATTCTTGTGTTCCCTCAGATCAAACATTAAAATTTTGTTTGACTTGTAAACAGCTAGACGCTGGAGGAAGATTTTTAAGCCCTTACACAGATGGCAGGATCAGCTTCAAATCTACCTTAAACAAGCCATCTTTCCTACAAAATACAGATCTTGTACTCTTAAAAACCCACTGTGTCGTGCTCCGGACACCAAGGAAGTAAACACCAAGTGCCAAAGGAAATGAAAGAGATTACTCAGCCAATCAAGCATAGACCATGGAAGACCTTGTAGTCTAGTACATGGAGACTATATTTTTAAACAGACTTGGACAAAGAATTCATGAAGAAATACAAAATAAGGAGGTATTGCTCTATAGTTAATGTAACAGAGAACAATGTTTTGATTAATGCCTTCCCATTAGTGTATGGACAAGTTAGATTGTGTTACAGGATTATGGACTGAGTTAGTAACGCAAAAGAAAAACATGTTCAAAACCAGAGTGAAAACAATTATGGTTCATGGGTGACACCACTAGCAATAATAGCAATAGCTGAGAGACAATATTATGAACTGGAGCACTCTAAATAACTATTAATACCCAGTTATTAATTTATATTAGAATTAATAAATTAATCTCTTTTCCTGTTTCTATTTGTGTTGAATGTTCATATTGAGGTAGTGGCAAGTCTACTTGTTAAAACATTCACAGAAATAGCGCCTATCAAGAATCAGAACTGAGATACTGAGTGTTCAGGAGCATCTGCTCACACTCTGTGGGTCAGGAAGTTTCTGAAGTATTTTGAAAAACTTCAGGTAGCTATTAAATTTGTGAAAAACTCAAGACAATTGGCAAAAACCTGCAAGCTGCAAATCACTGCATTTTAATAAAAGAAGTGTAAAGATCAGTGTTCTGGGGGTGTTTGACTACCACAGGAATGAACCCAAAATAAATACCCAGAAATTCCCCGAGTATCGTATGTCCCAATCACCCTGAATTACGGGCTCTGCTCTATATGCAACAGCACACAATGCTGTATTTTAAAATGCTTCTCTTAATCTTCTGCAAGGGAAGGGGCTGCCAGAGCCTCTAAAACAAACGGCTCTAAATCTTGTCTGGTTTGACTTAAATGCACCTACAGCCTTCCTCCCCCTACGTTTGTCTGCTCCTGTTTAAGTCTGTCCACATTATTCTCATTGCTGGAAAGACACAGTAACGCTTCATGATGCTCTTTCTATTCCAATGCTGCATGGCAGTTGCTTTCTTTAGGCCTCAGCTCTTACCTACATCTGTGCTTACTGAAGTGAGACTTTAATTTGCTACACCATGCCAAGGTATTAATAGACAATTATTTATTGCAAATCTGAACCATTTATACTGTTTACTGGCTGACACAATGTAAAATTTTGATCCAAATGTTAATGTGTCCATGACATTGCATAATTTTGTTCCATGCTGAGGTTTTTTTGTGTCCTAAATGAATCTAACTTGCAGCAGGCAGAAATAGAGTTTTTAATGGATGAATGATTTACAGTCTCAAACTCATAAGACTGCTTACTTCTACAAATAAGGGAAAATTGACTAATTAAAACTGCATAGCAAATTAGAAAAAAATCAGGATTTTACTGGAGGCAAAATTGGAGGGAGAAAAATTGAAATAATTTGGAAAGTATGAAAGGGTAAACGAATAAATCTTAGTAATTTTAAGGTAATTATATTTTTAGCAGGCATCTTTGAGACGAGACACTCATAAGCATTCAGTTGAGTAGAGGAGCACAGATAAAAATTACCTATTTGTAAAGAACCATACAGATAGAGAAGCACCTCAAAGTCTCCAAATGTTGGGTGAAATTTTACAAATATTTCTTGCAGTCTGGAAAAAAAAAAAAAGGAAAAGAGCTTTATAGGAAGGCAATTTTTGTTATACAGAACACGTAATTTCAAGTGTTTATCTCCTCAAGTTTAGGTACTGTGCTTTTAATGCAATCTGGACATTCATACCTGTAGAAATCTTGAAAATACAGATACTTGAATGAAAGTAATTTTTTTTTTCTAGAACTTATCCCTCTTTGCTTTTTCTGCTGAACTGTATTATTAAGTTAAACATTTTTTTCCAGCTTTGCAAACAGAGAAATTGTTACAATAATTAGTTACAAGCAGTTTTAAATAAATCTTGCATAACTATACTTAAATCATAATACCCAGAGTCTGTGGTCAACATACCCTACAGAAGACATTTAAAGCCTTTGCAATATTTATTCTTATATGGTCAAGAGTACCCTGAAAAGAGCTCTACCAGACAAGCTAAACCTAAGTAAGTACAAGAATATCTGCAAAGGTGTATTTATTAAAGACTTCACCTGGGGAGCAGCAAAACAGCTCCTTTGATTTTTTTTCTTTCAGATTTGGCAAGCACATAAAAGGCCCCAGATATCATTGTAGGCTATCAGAAACATGAATAATGACACTACATGAGCACTGGCTATATTAACATGGCACAGATTTGTGGCTGACAAGTGGTGACCCCATGGAAGCAATGGTAACAGGGAAGACGTAGGGAGATTCTATACACTACAGCAGAATAAAAATAGGCAGTGTGGCACTGAATGCTGCCTAAACAAAAATGGATACTGCAAAAGTCTGAGAGCCATGAAATAACTGGAAATAAGAGCACACCTTGAAGTCTCAAGACAGTGTCAATGCAGTTTTTTTTCAGGGACATTGATAAGAATATTTTTTTGTAATTAAAGTCCAAAAGTCAGACTGAAGTGGGAAAGCTGCTAGATTACTTCTGGTTTTGATTTTGTTTTGTTGTTTTGTTGTTTTGGGTTTTTTTTCATCAGTAACTTAAGAATAAATGAAATGCTTCCATGTCTGAATGGCATCATCAACCTCGCCATTGCATTTGGTCCTGTCTATAGATTAGCATCCTAGGCAAGTGGTGTAGTAGCAGTTGGGATGCTCAAACTTAAGTTTCTTCTTAAGAGTTATTTAGAAAACAAAACAGTTATTTTGAGGCTTATTATAGTACTTTACAAAATACAACTGTGATACACAGGAACTGTCATGCAGCCAATGACTTCAGTCACAAAGTAATGCCATTGTGAAGCTTAAAGAAATGAAGAACAAGCAGAATTTTGACTACCATCCTAGAACAAACAGAGCTGTCCCAAATGGTCCTTGGTTCTGTTGTTAATTAGAACACAATTTCTTTTTGTTTTATATGCCCTCATATTGTGATGTCTTTCCTAGCTACCAGGATACACACTGCTGATGTATATTAATGACAGGAAACAATTTTTACTATTATTGTTCTGTAATACAGAATATGTCTAACTAAATTTTGTTTATTACTCATAATACACAATGAGAGAAAACACCAGAATGGCTCTTCTGGAGACTTCACATGTTAGGTTGCAAATGTGTATTAACAATAGTACAAATTTCTATGTTATGGTTTCATAAAATGCATTTGCATAATAGGAAATCATAATCTCAAATGTGCAGTAAAAAGCCTGTGAAAAATAGTTATTTCTCATATACTACACAATGGTTGATTTTAATCTTCACTGTCTCAGATGTGGGATTGGTTATTAGGGATTTTTTTATAGTGGGAAAACAGCCTAGGCCATCCTATAGAATTGTCTTGCAAAATGAACCAATTGAAAGGGAACCTTCTGTAAAATGGAAAAGATGGTTTGCTAGTAATTTGCACACACACTTCATTTAATACACTTCCAGACTGAGATGTTACTTCCAATGCCATAGCAGAGACTGAAATAAAGAGGAAATGCTGGCACGTCTGGCTGCGCAGCACCCCAGGGGCCTATGCATTCAAAAATGTGCAATGGGAGTGTCGCAGAAATTAGCTCAGAGTAGAAGTCATCAGTGCCAGGAAGCCATCCTCTGGCTCTGAGGGAACCTTTGCGTGAATGTGGTGCTTTCAAATTCCAATGGCCAATGAATCCCAAGACAGTTTTCTCCCAGTTTGATTGCAGAGATGGGTAAGTGTTTTAGGGTTGATTCCATGGAATTGCAGCCACTTGCAGGAAAAGATTGACTGCCCAGATGGAACTCTCAGGTGTTGTATCTAAGGCTGTGTCTTTGCCACAGCTACAGTTACTGGGAGGGGGAAACAATGATTTCTACTTTTCTTCTTTAAAAGGAGCATGGTATTTTTCACCTTGGCTGGCTACTGTGTTATTTATTTAGACAATTTGACTTTCAAGCTGCTTTTGCTACATATACATTATATAATGATTAATGGGTAATTAGCATTTTGCTAATGGAAAATAAATTTCATAGGAATGAGTGTGTGCCATTACATTCCCCTTTTAGCTCAAATTAAAATGATCACATTTGCATTTTTATCAATAAAAAATCTATGAGTTTTCTTCTTGCTCTGCTAAATGAACTGTCTTAATTATATTTAAGGCTTGAGTCCTTCAATAGATATCGTCTGGTACCCTGCTGCATCCACACCTGTCTATTGCACCTTGCCAGATCCAAAGTTTGGTCCCCTACCTTTAGACCATCATTTCTTGGTAAATGGAAAATCTCAGTACTCAGTAATCTACCAGAATTTCTGAACTATTGACTCCTCTAAGGCCTATGGTGCCTTGTTCAACCACTTAGTTATTTTCAGATGAATGTATTTTGAAGTACTGGGATGTTCTGTTTGATGGGGAGAAAATGAGAAATGAGTCTCTATGCTAAGATTATCATCAAAATTTTTACAGAATTAGGTGTCTTGAGACCTGAAGGAGGTGGAAGTCTCCAGGAAGAGAAATATTTTAAGTAAGGTTTAAATAAACCTTATTTTAAATAAGGTTTAAATAGTTTTAAATAAACCTATTTTGTCAGTGGAGACATCTACTGACTTACAAACCATTGGAAAAATGTAATTTGTATGGCTGCTGAGAACCGCAGCTTGTCTAGTCACAATCTAGTACTCCTGATTTCAGCCGAGACTGAAAACATTAAAATAAACTCTTCCTACACAAAGGATGATAGAGTTATTCTTTTCATTCACCTGTCCTTTATATCAACCCAGACAACTAATCCAGGTAAATCTAACTACATTTGTCATAGCCAGTGAGCACATACAGAATTCACACAAAGGAGTATAATTCCACCTCTTCTAAGTTGCATTGTATTATACTTATTTATCTGGAAGGTGGCATTTTCAGACACAGCTATTAATGCCATGCTGTGGCTCTTGATAATCAATGAATGAGAAAGTCAGGAGAAAGGGGAAGATGCATTTTATCAATTATTGTTTTGTTTTGTTTTGTTTTTTTATGATGAGTTTGCTTGTACTGCTCACCAGAGCTGTGCCAATCTATTTTCTGAAGAGGTCCACTGTCATCTTCTTATCATATGCATCATATTACAGAAAGACAGTAACTTCTAGCACTGGAAATGTCAGGTAAATAACTTATCTAAAATCAACACTTTCAAAACTCCCCACAGATTTCTTTCATCAGTTTCTTTGCTTGGGAAAGGATCAGGACAGACACTGTCCAGTGCCTGGGAGCATTCACATTTCATCATCAAACATCAATGTTTCATCCAGATTTTTTTTAGAAGAGTGACACTGAGTGGCATCAGCAGAATTACATCAGCCAGAGTTTGCAGAAAGCCTGGAACCAGAATCATACTTGAAAGAAGTGGAACATTTCTTTCTTTCAATAGAAGGAACCTTTGCCATTGCTCAGAGTGAGGAAGGACAGATGCCACCCCTATCTGTGATTACTGGGAGAATCTACCTTGACTGGGCTCTGTCTGAAGCATTGCCTAATATAACAATTGCTCCCAAGTCACACATACTTCTTAAAAGGGGATACCCTGTCCAAGTCCTGCTCCAAAGAGGAGACAGAGCTACAGAGGCAGAGGGAGGAGGGAAGGTGTTATGCTACATCCAGATAACGATAATCTGCTCCTGATGTTGCCTAAGGGGAAAGGAATGCAATGAAAAAGTTTATTTAAATAGTTTTCAAAATCCTGGGGGAGAAAAGCAGTTAATTTCTTTTTTTTTTTCATTCATGCTGCTGTTGACATCAGATCTATTGGTGGATATATTTCACATATCTAAGAAACACTGCAACTTGTGTATTTTGTTACAGGGCTCACTTTGTGCCAAACGTGTTTCACAGGATTCCACAATGATTTAGCAAAGAAGGTTTTTGCCTCTCCAACGGTGCAGAGCTGCAGCAGTGAGGGTAATTCTGATCTGCCTTACCTGTCTGCAGTCATCCTGAAGTCAGCAAAGTTTACAGGGAAATCTAATTTGGCTCTAGAGCAGACAACAGCATTGCACTTTGAAACTTGATATTCTTCAAACCTGTTGCCAGCAAAATTCAGAATTTGAAAACCCAGGCTCCCTTTTTGCACATTAAAAAACTGTGGGAGCAATTAATGGCACTTAGACTTCCATCTCCCTCATTTGTAGGCACAAGCAGGTAGTTAGACATCTAAGTAGCAATAACTAAGAACACAAAAGTGCTGACAAAAAGGGAGTTTTTTAAAAAAATCAGGTCATTAAAATATGTGACAAATACTCAAAAAGAGGCTTATGGTTAAAAATGGCAGACAATGAAGAGGAATCTAGAAATGGATGAAGGGTTCTAAAATCTCAGTTTTGGCTTCTTTTTTTTTTTAAATGGCAATAATTTACAAGAACAAATAAGAAAATAACAGCAGGAATGTGATGTATAGAAGTAAATTTGGTCCTAAAATAGCAAATGAACTTTTTAACAAAGTACAGTTGAGAGGTATATAGCTACCTTTAAATATTAAGCTATTCCTGTAAGATGCCTTTTTAGGGTGTGATGTAATTTTCTCATTTTAATAGAAATAATAAAAATAAGGTACTAAAAAGACATCATTACTTGGAGGAGTTAGAAGAATTTAGATCTCCTCATCCTAACAGAAGAGGACACCATCCCAGCACTGCTCCTGTATATAAATATCAAGTCACCATTTATTTATTTATTTATTTTTAACCACATAGGGTGAAAAGCAGTGACCTGTGTTTCAGCTGAGACTGATACACATGAGAACTCTGCATGTGTATATTTAAAAACTGTTTCTGGCAAAAATAAATAGTGGGCAGTAACTGAACTCTCTCTTCATTGAAAGAATGCTATAGGGCTGGATATAGCCATTGCAAAACAGCAATAAAATGAGATGAGCTTAACACTACCAGATGGTACCCTGTACAGTGCCTGAAATAAAATGGAGAATTAGGGTGCCCTAAGGTGTGCACAGGGAAGGCAATTACATGAAATAAATGGGCCTCAAGCCTAGATGATGCTCAAGTATGCTACACAGGAGACAGATAGTACATCTGGTGAACAGATTTTATCACACACTGGAAAGCCATAAAGCATGCCATTGAATTTCAGATCTGGGTTTCACAATGACATTTTACCTGTGTTGGTATTCAGTGCTGTTTATTTTTAAAGGTGCTGTAATCTCAATGATGTGTTTTAAAAGCCTTCTTAACATTGTTTTCTGATGTGCCCCATTTTTTGGACAGATTGATGTAACAATACTTTTTCATGGACAAAATACAAACTACTTTGGCTGTAGACTATCATGTTTTTATTTAATATATCACATTGCTGATGTGATTTTAGTAATATGGTTATACTTGTCAGCACTCACTGCTTGGGAGAAAGCCAGTATGTTTTTAAAGTTAACTCCCACTTCTCCATTTCACTGCAAGGTCTCATTGTCTATAAAATAGCACAAATTCCTTTGGGTTTAAAGCAGATATATTTGATTATGTGAGGAAATCTACTAGAGTGAATCAAAGCAATATTTTTCTCTTATCTCTCGAAGAAAATTCACTTCTTTTTGTAAAATCACTGCTCCACTTGACACTGATATTTTAAAGTTTACATTTATCATAACAGCATTCAAACTGTTAAAGGTTCTGGTGAGAGCAATATTCAATCTGTGGTGTGTTGCCCTTTTTTTTTCAAATGAGGAATCATTTACACTTTCCTCAGACTTCACTGTTTTGGGTATATCTCTATTTCCTCCCCTTTCACCTCTCTCATATAAAGCTATCCAAGGGAGTTAAAAATGCTACCAAACCTGCACAAAAGGAAAAAAAAAAAAGTGAGAGACTGTAAGGTGAATATTCCTGACAAAAAGATCTATGGTCTGTGAAATATTGCCTGTATGAAAATGGTGAAAGCTCTGTTCCCTTGAGACATTTAAAATTAGAAGAAACAAAGCAGTAATAAACTCTAAGGTTATAATCCTGTTCTGGTCCCCTGTGGAGAGACTAAATATTTCTAATATCTGAAATACTGTATACTGTTATTGTTTGCAATGCATAACTACAGTTTTATTATGTTAAGGGTTTGGCTTAAGGCTTGCTTAATCAAGAAAAGTCTAAAAGCCACAGAAGTACAATAACATGGATACATTTTCTACCCTAAACTCACCTTCCTGGCCTCTGGGAAGCTGGGACTCCCCAGTTCAGAAAAGACAGAGATTTACTGGAGAGAGTCCAGCGCAGGGCTACCAAGATGATGGAGTGGAGCATCTCCCTGCTGAGGAGAGGCTGAGAGAGCTGGGGCTCTTTAGCCTGGAGGAGACTGAGAGGGTACCTCATCAATGTCTATCAATATGTTAAGGGTGAGTGTAGAGAGGATGGAGCCAGACTTTTCTTGATGTCATCCAATGACAGAACAAGAGGCAATGGGAGCAAGTTGGAGCACAAGAGGTTTAGGGTAAACACAAGGAAAAACTTTTTCACAGTGAGGGTGACAGAGCTCTGGAACGGGCTCCCCAGGGAGGTTGTGGAGTCTCCATCTCTGGAGACACTTAAGACTCGCCTGGATCTGTTCCTGGATGACTTGGTCTAGGTGATCCTGCTCTTGCAGGGGGGTTGGACTAGATGATTTTCTAGGTCCCTTCCAACCCCTAACATCTGTGAATCTGTGAATTATTATGTTCTAGTTGGAGGAGAAATGTGTAAATATAGTTATGACATCCCAAATTCCCACTGAAGTTTATTGTCAGCTGTATGTGCCATAGAATATGGTTATTGATAGCAAGAGCCAAATTCCAAATGGTAGCCTCACTTGCAAAATGCAAGCAAAGCTATCTTGTGTTCAAGGAATGGACAAACTCGCTCTCGAGTTTTTTTGCTTATGTATAAACAGTCTCAAAACAGGGCTGTTTCTAACTCCTTCTTCAACACTTTTGTATTTTCTTGCTATCATTATTCTAAATTAGTATCAAAAGACAGGAAAACGATGGGGAAGTTTTATGGGATTTTCTCTGAAGTGGACTGGGTACTTCACTAGTGTCGTTCCCCTAAGAGTACATCTATTGCATAAAATCATGCAAAACTTCTGGTCCATAATTTGAAGCAATATGCAGCAGCATTTTGAGAAGACCACTTGAGAGTTTTCTTAATTACAGGGAATTTACCACATTGCTATTGAGAGGAAGCATGGGTTTGGAATATTTTCATACTTCAATTAAAACTGTGGCACCAACTTTTGAGTTTTGGGTATCAGCCTAAGCAAATTTTCCAGTCTAACAAAGGGTTATAAAACATATACAATGACTAGTCATTAAATAGAGCAGTGCAGTTGGGCAATACTTCATGTACAATTAGCACACTGCCAAATAGGGCCTTTCAATTATCAGTTATTCAAAAGCTCTGCTTGTCCTGCTATGTCTGCTGTTCTGTATTTTACTAAATGACAGTCCTGAATGGATCTTGAATAGACTGCTGAATAGGAACAGTTCTTTAACCTAGCAAGAAAGGAAAAGACAAAGAAAATAAATGTGAGGGAGAAATAAAAAGAAGAGAAAGAACCTTAGCTTGCACAGATATTTTTCCGGGACAGCTGCATATCATTGCAAATCCTCCTCCCAGGATCAGCCTCATCAGCCACAATTTCTTTTGACTAGATTCCACCAAAAATATTTATTTTCTAAGTGACTGTGATCTCTATTCTGCATTGGTACAGCTACAGAAATCATGCAAGAACAAGAACGAGACCTCCAGAGGAAACATGAGTGAATATGACTCCTCCATAATGAGTTGCCTCTAATACTGGCTACTTGCTGGTTTGATGACAGAAGACACCAATTAAAGACAGAGGGACAATCTCTCTTCTAGTGTAAATTATGTGAACTTCGATACACTCAGGGTACTCTGACAATTTACAACGATTAAGGATCTTGACCTCAAGGCTTTTCTCATAGAAACAATGTTCTTGTAGCTTTATCCAACAAGTGATGTTAGAGCGTGTGTGACAGATACTGTAGAAGCAGGTGGAAGTGATGGAAATATCTGGTTTACCCACCCAGTGGCTTTTGTACACATCCAGTACTGATGGCCTTTATGTCTGCTTGACAACACTCCATCAGTACCACAGAGCAGTTTGTCTAATTTTCACTTTTTCATCTATTGGGGTAACACAAATTGCTCAGCAATTGAGAGCTGGACTGCAGGGCATAGATGTGACTGATCCTGTTAACACTTTTTCAGCTTCCTGACCAGCCACCCCTCATGAGCTGTGCACAGCAGTGCCACACTGAGCCTAGGACAGAAGAATGGGCAGGCCATTTTATATTTAGGCATGGGCATGTGAGATTCAACTGAATAGTGGCTATTGATGACAGCAAGCACAAAAGGGATATGATAACTGCAATTATTTCCTGTAGAAATTAATGCAACTATTCAAATAAATTTTTCATTCCCACCTTCTTGGCTGTTACAGGTCTGTCATGGATGAACTTTTTTTCATTTATGTGATTCATATTTGTATGATTTAAATAAAGTTCAATAAGTGGAATGATTCTTGTTCTGAAAATGTTCTTTGACAATGAATAAGCTCTGAAATTAGTTTACTGCTAAATAAACATCCCAGGTTGCTACAAGCAGACTATTAACAAACTCACAGATTACGTGTTTTGGAGGAGATGGGTTTTAGTCGTGATGGAATAGCGCAAATGAATGAAATATCAATACCAACCATTTATAGGCATTCAGAAAAGCAGTAATGATTATTGCAAAAAATGGGTCAACTTTCAGTAAGGTTATGGAAGACTGGAATCACTTTTCTCTGGTACTGATGAATTTTAAAACGTATCCCCTAAGCAACTGCAGATCTATCAGTTTGGTATCCACAATATGTAAGAGAATGGAAATATCTAGAAGGAAAGGTAAGTGGACACCAGATTGACTAGCTGTCTGAACATGAGAGGGAACTGAATATACTCTTGCTTATTTGAACTCACACTGTATTAAAAAAGTACTTCTTTGAAAGTATGATTACATATTACTTACAAATAATGATTAACCTATAGAAATACAATGTGACAATATGGCATTAAGAAATAAATGTGTATTGGTTGTTTTCTGCATGATTAATGCTTCTTTCCATCAGACGCATACACTTCATTTTATTAAAGATCACATTTCTGATTGCAAGAACTTTATCATAAATAAAGCATGCAAGTGGAAGCTGAAAATCTTCCAATATTAGTGACAAGAAAAATTGATTTATTGAATAGTCACCTGCAGTTCATACGTACATAAGCACATAAAATGATAACCCAACAGAAGGTATAATCTTAAACTTCAGAGAAAATATTCTAGTTTTAAAATAGCTTAATAATAATAATAGCAATACATTTTGAAAAAATAAATTCTGTCTTCTATGACTAAAAAGAACAGAATAGCAGTCATTTATCAGCTACTTTCTACCTTGTCCCCCTATCTAGGAATTATACAGCTTGTCTTCATTTGTTCAATTCCGAATCCAAAATTGATTATCTTAAATGTAACACTTCTGAAATTTATTTTTTTGCCAGTTTGAAAACTGGCAAAAAAAAAGTGGCCGATGAATGAAGAAAAGAGCTAATCAAATGGTCTTCTTTGTCCAAAGAGCTGACACGTGGAAAATCTAGTGTATTATTGTAAATGCATAAAATAGAATTAACATGACAATTAACAAACACAATTTAAATGGGCTGAGTCTTCATGAAAGAGAGGGGGATGACCATGAGCCAACAATGTGCCCTTGTGGCCAAGAAGGCCAATGGCATCCTGGGATGCATTAGGAGAAG
>JAOEGS010011846.1:79534-89925 GCA_025447755.1 Corythornis vintsioides | reverse complement strand
CAGTGCAAGGCAAAAGGGACCTGGGGGGTAGAGGAATAGAAATTTATATATATATTAAATACCATATTTTTAATTTCTCTGAAATAAATTGAGGTTTTGTACAAAACTATCTTGTCCCTTTACGTATTCCTCTGACTACCTCAAATACTGACTGAAAGCAATGTATATGCTGCAAGACGTGTGGGATTCCTTTTTTCTTATGTTGAGTTCCCAGTAACAAGCTGGAATTCAGTGTAGGAATCCATTGTGCATTTGGTTTTTATCTCTGGGCCGGTCTAGATTAATCCTTCAAAAGAAGTAATGTAAACTGTTGAAGATCTCTGGCACGGTATGGGCAGTGGTGTGAAATCCAAGAAGAGATCTGCTATATGGCAGAAGAAAGCAGCTCACCAGTTTTGGCTGGGTTTTGGTTTTTTTTTTGGTTAAAGAAAAGGGTTCTCTGAACAGCTGTTTTCTCTCTTTCCTATTAAAATAATAATAATGATAAAACACAAAAAGAATTTCTTACTGCTCAAAGTGACACTCAGACTATGTTGCCATGTTGTCAGAATATTTTAATGAGTGAAGTACTTTGTTTTCCTGAATTTGGAGTGTTTAGTTAATCCAGAGTTAAATAGTGTAAGCATGGAAGCATTTCAGCTTTAAGAAAAACACACGTTCTTAAACCTTTCAACTTGACACATCCTTTTTTTTTTTTTTTTTTTTTTTAAATTAATTGTTCAAAGCACCTACTCTAAGCATGGGTTTATTAGGAAAGATTGGCTATTTATGAGACTTGATTTTTGATTTCCAGTGCTATAAACTAGTACATCATTTCATTCTGTAAATCTGGAGGAAGATGTAAATGGCTTGTTTACTTTTTTTTTTTTTTTAAAGTCATTATATGTAAACAGCCATAGAGAAATAAGGGAAGGTTAACAAAATTTCTATGGTGAGGTTAGAGAGCAGGGATTTTTTTGTTACTTAAAAATTTATTTTACATCAACATAGTTCCTTCTTTCTCAGGTGTTTTGCACATTTTTCTCAAGTCTTCACCCCACTTTTTTTTTTTTGAGTCTTTTAGTATTCAAAATAGCATTGGTCAACACTCAGCTTATGACCTGAAGTACAAGCCATTCAATTTCAGTTGCAATGGAGTTCTTTTTGGTTAGTGTATTTGAGCTGTTTTGACCAATTTGTTTTCATGCAACTGAAAGTATGTTATTTACTTGTGCATGGGAGAACACATCTATTTGTAATGGAGACTTTATGGTAGGGATAGGAGGACCCATTTTTAAAAAATAAATTCCATCTTTTCAAAGATGGAATTGTCATTTCTACATGAAGTAAAATGTTCATATTTGCATCTCACAATTTGCAGCAGATAGAGATCCTCTTCAGTTCTTTTTGAGTTTTTTTTTTTTGTAGACTGCAGAGCTGAAGCTCCTTGTTTGATCTTGGTTATTTTAATAAATATACTAGAGAGCACAGTATGATCATTTAAAAAGAGCAAGCCCCTGCTTTTTTTTGTTGCTATTTTTTGTAAACTTTCACAGGGCAGTAATTTTTAAAAGATCACTGTCATTAGTGCAGTGTCTGTGTGGCTCACACATCTTTTCATACTATTTATTTCTCAACATATTGGAGACCCTTTATTAATAAAGGTGTCTTCTGCATGGGTATATTGCAGTCATCACTAAGGTTTTACCTCAGTGTTCAATCTGTCCATTGTTCCAGGGAATTGAGATAGATTTTTTTTTTCCAGCAGTCTGTATAATTGATGTGCCAAGTTTACCAGAGGAAGTATGACTATATACGAAGAAGCAGCATTGCCCAGTTCTCTTATCCCTAACAAGAAGGATAATATAAGAACAAAACTGGTGTAACAAAGTTTTTTTGGTCTAGAAGTAATTCTGGAGGCATTCCTTAGTCAACAGCTTTGCTTTCTCTCATGGGATATGTTTATAGCCTGAAATGAAAGGGCACTCAGATCACCATTGCCCTGAAGAGGGCTATAGCCCGGAGAGCTGAGGATGCTAAATTACCATTCATCCTTCACTAACAGTAATGCTCTTTAATGTAGTGGCAAATTTGTGGTATTGGAATGAAATTATATGCTGTTTCCATAACAAATCCTATTGGGAAGGAGAAGGATTTCTGGTTAATTTATATAGTAATGCGTCAAATTTCTGCTATATGCATGTCATTTCAGAAGTGCTGGGTTTTTTTTAATTGAGTGGCAAGGCTGCAATTTAGTGGGCCTGAATTTTGCCCTTTGGGTGATGCCCAATTTCTGCTGCTATCCCAGCTTCTTGTTGGGCATGAATACAATTACAGCCGGTGTTGAGGATGCTTTTCATTTGAATGAAAAATATTTGCATTTTTGTATTATTGAAAGGGATTATAATCAGGCACAATATAGGTGCAGGATGAATATTTTTCAGAATGGGCTGTGGGCTAGTACCTCATTAGTCTTTTGCCACTCCTAGTCATGAGACAACTTTCAGACCAAGACAGTGAGCCTTCTGAAAAGGTGTGCACCCTGCAGCTGACCAGAGAAGACAATCAGGGGCTTGCTGTGACATGCATAGTTTAGAACTACTGAGGGTACTCTTGCAAAAAGTTTGTGTGATGTAACTTCTCCATCCCAGTGCTGTATGGACTCAGAAGGAGCTTCAGCCAGAAAAGTTTATGACAGCTGAAGAGGCCGTAAGTAAGAAGTTAAATGCTTACCTATAAAAATAAGGAAACTGAGGTAAGGCTCCATTTTTGTCACAAATTGACCCTCTAGTGCTCAAACACTGGAATTACATGATATTTGATGTTTCCAGTGATGGCACTACATGATGATGTAGCTGCACTGTACAAAATTTGTGAATATTATCCCCCCCATTTTTTAATTCTTTTAGATTTCTATTAGTTGTTTTTTGCACTTACTGAACTCAAGAGCATAATTGCTCTGCATATTATACAAGCTTAAGAATGAAAGGATCATATGGATTCTGAATTAAAATGTAGATTTAAAAATGCAAGTCCCTTAGCTACTTGGTCTCATTAGAAGTGAAGGTTTCACTCAGGTCTGTAGCTGTGGGAGTTTCTCATATCTGTAAATCTCTTGCTTCTGTCGTTCATCAGTTTTTCTGGAAGGCTTAGGTGATGATTCACACTCATATGTAGAAAGGGACCTTCGTTTTTCTTGCATTGGACTGAGCCTATTGTTCTCTGTGTGTTTGCAGCACAGAAGTGTCACTGGAGAAGTGCTTTGTTTGGAAGCTCCTCATCAGTTCTGAAATGGCAATATCACCATTTTAGAAATGGGTTAGCAGGTTTAGGAAGCAAGGCTTGGTGACTTAATGATGAGGTTTTGCATTTCACGGTTTAGTTTTTAGAAGTCTCCAAGCATTTTAAGATGCAAAATAGCTGCTTAAAGACAAACTAAGCAGACCAGAATTAGGTCCTGGATGCCTTGCAAGCACTATGAGCCACATATTAATTTGTGAGTGGCCCGGTGACAGTGTTAAAGCAGACTAGATAATACTGTGCCCTGTAAGGAAAAAAATAAAGGCATAATTGCATTTATTCGCCAACTGAAATTCACTCTGCACCCTGTACTTAGCCTTTTGAAGTCACTAAATGGAGAAGCAAATGTCATTTCCATCATATGGGAGAGATTTCAGTGAATTAGCAAAATAGGCAAAATGGGCAATATGTAATTGCAAGTGCAACATTTTCCAGATAAAAGCAGTATCACTTTGATAGTTCAGTTGTAGACAGTGCTTTTACAAAATTGAAATGCTTTAAGAAAACATGCTGATTTTGTAGGCCGTGACAACTGTGTTTCAGATTTCAATTTGTGTTTAGTCTAAACTTCCCAGTGTAACCACATCAGAGAGACTTCCAGGCATGAGGTCTTGCCCTTGTTTGCATTCAGATCAGAAGCATTAAGTTGCTTATCTTGAGGCTGAATAAATGAACTCTAGTCTTCTACTCAGACAACACTTAATGAAGACCCACACTGAGCCACCAACCTTGTGTGAAATGCTATGAAGCTGAGACCCCACAAGCCTTGGCCGAGTATCCCAGTGCTTTGTTGGAGTGCATGAAAGTAGTGCATTTCGATTGCTTCTGATAAGATGGAAACTTCTAATGGAATCATAAAACCATAGGATACTTTGGGTTGGAAGGGACTTTAAAGATCACATAGTTCCAAATTAGAACAACGGCATAGTTCCCCTGCCAAGGGCAGAGACACCTTCTACTAGATTGGGTTACTGAAAGCTCCATCCAAACTGGACGACTCAAACTGGCCTTGAACACTTCCAGGGATGTGTTCTTCCACACAACTTCCCTGGGCAACCTGTTCCAGTGCCTCATCATACTCACAGTAAAGATTTTCTTCCTTACTATCTAGTCTAAATCTACCCTCTTTCAGTTTGAAGCTATTACCTCTTGTCCTGTGACTACATGTGCTTGTAAAAAGTCCCTCTCCAGCTTTCTTATAGGTCCCCTTCAGGTGCTGGAAAGCTGCTACAAGGTCTCCCTAGAACCTTCTCCAGGATGAACAACCCCAACCCTCTCAGCCTGTCGTCTTAGGAGAGGGGCTCCAGCCTTCTCCATCATTTTCATGGCCTTTCTCTAGACTTGTGCCTACAAGTCCACGTCCATGTCCTTCTTATGCTTGAGACCCCAGAGCTGGACGTATTACTCCCGGTGGGGGTCTCATGATAGCAGACTTGAAAGGCAAAACACCTCTCTTGACCTGATGGCCATACTTTTTCTCATGTGGCCCAGGCTACAGTCAGCCTTCTGAGCTGCAAATGTACATTGCTGCATAATATTTAACTTTTTATCAACCAGCAACCCCAAGTCTTCTATGCAGGGCTACTCTCAATCCATTCTCCACCCATCCTTTGTTTGTGACTTCACAATGTTCACATGGGCTCTCCTCTCAAGCTTGTTAAGGTCTGTCTGAATGGCATCCCTTCCCTCCACACCACACAGCTTGGTGTGGACAAACTTAAGGAGGGTGCACTCAATTTCACTATCTGTGTCACCAACAAAGATATTAAAAAGCACCAGTTCTAATACTGACAAATTATAATTGTGACTGGTCTCCATTTGGACATTGAGCTGTTGACTTCACCTCTTTGGATGTGACCAACCAGCCAATTCCTTATTCACTGAGAGGTCCATCTGTCACATCCATGTCTCTGCAATTTAGACACAAGGACAGTATCAAATGCTTTGTACAAGTCCGGGTAGATTCTATCAGTTGCTCCCCCTTTCTTTATCCACCAGTGCTGTAACCTCATTGTAGAAGAGCATCAAATTTGTCAGGCACAATTTGCCCTTAGGGAAGCCATCTTGGCAATAACCATTAAACTCTGGTGTAAACACACTGTCTTAGGAAACTTGTGTCAGCTGCCACAAAAAGTATTTTTGATGAGCTTAGTGATAGACTTTTATTTGCAATTAACTGTCGTTTGGATAGCAAAGTTTAATGAGTCTAGCACATAAGGCTACCATATGCCAGTAGTGCAGCAGAGTAGGTGGAGCTTGTACACATTATAATTTCACTAGAACCCTTCGGGTGAGGGAGAACAGTATTTTTGTCTAACTTGGCTAATATTAATCACTTGCTACAGCACAAATTTAAAAGTCTTTTGTCATGACATAGTTTGATGACAAAGATCACATGAAAAATGAAAGCATCCTGTATCCCACAGATGGGATGTCTTGATACTGTTTTCTTGCATACTCATTTGTGTAATTCAGATATTTCATAGCTGTTTTACATTCGGTGACTCAGTGCTGGTCTCATTGCTGTGTTTAAGAGAGACCAACAGTATGACTCACTGATGCTGTATGACTTGTCCTGTTTTGTTCATGTTAATGACTATTGCTTTGTTACTGGTAACTTGTTTGACCTCCACTACCACACTCAGAGTACTATAGAAGGACAGGACTGACAGCCACAAGAGCGTGCAGTCTGCTTGACATGACAAGAACATGTTGGTTGCTGCTGTCAGCTTGTTCACCACCAGTTCAACTCCTGCTGCTGCATCTTGGGTACTGGACTATCACCCTTCCTCAGAGGTAATGTTTGCATTCTTCTGCAAACTACTGTGACTGTGATGAATTGTCTCATTTTCCTGTCTGCCTGAGTGATGTGCTGGCTCTTTTGTTTATTCCCCACCTACCTAGGGTGGAGACTATCCTGGCTGCTATTAATCCCTGCATTTGATGGAAGAAGTTACAGGTAGTATGTGCCATTAAAAAATGCCTCTGTAGCTCATATTCCGCCATTTGCTTGCCCATGCCCTCATGGATAACCTCACTGGAAGTTGCCTTCCTCTAGCCATTGACAGAATATATCTCATTCAGATCCCAGTTTATTCACAAAATCATTGCTGTTCAAATAGACAAGTTACTTACTCTCAAGTTAGCAGCTTCTTTATTAATGACATTTTACTGTTAAATACGGGCACAAATCACTATCTTGAAGGAGATGCCTTGAGTTAATACTGAGAGTATAGTATGAACAAATAAGAATTTTCTACTTGTCCAAATTCAAATATTACTGTGCATTATGATAAATTGGCTCTATGTGAAATTGAGAAGAAAAGAGTGCAATCACAACTTCATGATTACCTTCAGGAAAATGAATGTTTAATTTATAGCCTAGTTGTGTACAAATGCATCTAAAGAAAAAAAAAAATAGCCAACACTAAACCT
The DNA here is from genome assembly GCA_025447755.1 of Corythornis vintsioides. Lineage (NCBI taxonomy): Eukaryota > Metazoa > Chordata > Aves > Coraciiformes > Alcedinidae > Corythornis > Corythornis vintsioides. The sequence continues at coordinate 83,211 of JAOEGS010011846.1, read as the reverse complement.
CCGGGTGGGCTTCTCAAAATATTTATATAAATGAAAAAAATTGCTGGATAAACAGTAATCATAAAGTCAGAGTTTGGTATGACACTTTTCAGTACTTCTTTGTCTATAATGGTGAAAGCTTTATTTTTATTGCCTGTGAACAGGGAGGTGAATTAGTCACTCCTTAGCATGAAGCACTCTGTTAAGAGACTGTAAATAGTTTAGGTCTTAATTAAAAAAAAAAAAAAAAGAAAAAAAAAAAAAAGAGGGAATTCTGAGGGAAGTGAAAGAAAATTTTGCAACATGCTCAAGGTGTTAGCATTTTGTCAGATTAGGTACTTCACTGTTACTGAAATTGATGGAAGCAAATGGTGCTCAGCTGCAAATGTAAGAAAATGGGATCTGATCAGTTCCAGTGAGGAGCTGAAACTGGGATGGCTGTAACATGGTATCTGAGCATAGTCTCCACTTCCCAACATAAAGGCAAAGATTTGCAGTTCCTGCGTGGTGGAGTATACCAACTTTAAGCCTGTATGTGGCAACAATTGGAGACCACTTGATGAATGCTGCTGGCCTTGGCACCCCTGGTGTTGTGCTGGGGCTGTTTTTTGGCATGGCTGGAGAGAAATGGCGTCCTGGAAAGGCAGTGGTGTGTGGACAAGGAGAGCTCAAAGAAGTTGAGAGAAGAGGAGGGACTCCTGGGGCAAGGCAGTATGAGAGAGTTGTCTGCACAGGCCAGATCTGAGATGATCAACTGGGAACTATGACTGTGCAGGTTTGGTGCCTCTCCTGCCAAGGGTAGCCGAAATCCATAACTCGGATGTTGGAAAGCAAAGTCTTCCCAAAGTGAGGAGGTCCTCCAGCACATGTCCCAGGGTCTTGGATGATGGAGGCAGGGAAATGGCTTTTGTCTGAGTGTTACTGATTCACAAGCAGAACTCCCTTTGCTGCTTCACAGAAGGGGGACTAGCAGAGTGGGCCACAAAGCTGAGACTGCAGGTGGTGGTCTGGTGAGCAGAGCGAGGTGAGGAGCCCAAACACAGCCAGATCTTTTTAGATGGCAACCACAGGGATTCCAACAGGTTTCCCTGGATCCTGTTTTCCAATCCAAGATTAAAAAAACTCCCCTCAAGGGAGAACAAAAAGAAAATCGTGTGGTAGACTTTGCTATGTTTCCAGCTGCCTTTTTCCATAGAAGTGGGCAGTTGGTCCCAGTATTTCTTAGAGTATCTTTACAGTATGAGTAAAATCCCAATTCTGCTATAGTCAGTAGTAAGCCTTGGGAGGGCTGTAATTTCATCTTGGCTTCAAGATGCATTGGGAAGTGCCTGGAGATCCTAGGGACAGAGAAAAGGAAAGTCAAAGATTTCACATCCAAGAGCTGCTCATAGTACATAGTTAATTTCATAATTTTCAGTGCTTTTTGGATCCTATTTATTAACAGTATATAGGTACTATTCAAGGGGCAGGCATCTAAGCATGTCACTTCAGCACCTTAATCCTCCATTTTGTCAAAAAAAAAAATCAAGATTGGTTTCTGAAAGATGATCAGCTAAACAATACTTGTTTTGATTTTCTAATCTCTCTGAAATGGGGCTACTCTTACTTCTGTGAGCTGAAAATCTGAATGTCTAGCAGGTATTTCTATTACCATTTGGTTTTCCAGTTCTTTGTAAAAGTTCCATTTTATACTTTCTCAGTGTTGTTTTCTTCACACAGCAGCTCTGAAATTAGCTTTTCTTTTCAGCAAACATGAGGATGTGTACCATCCGTAAAGGCAGCCTGGAGAGGAGGCACAGACAAACTGCAGAACAACATAACTTGTGGAATTAACACTTTATGTTGACACCCATTAAAAATATTCAGAGATTGACTCAGCCTGCCCATGTTTCACAAATAACATGCTTGGCTCTGAATGATTCGAGATCTTATCTGATCTCAGTGCAAGTTCATTGTTGAGGGCCTGATCCTGTTCTCATTAACCTCCAAAGGAGTTTTGCTTCTCACTTCAAAGAGAATTACATCAGCAGCATTTGCAGTGAAGCACAAATGGTTCCTTTATCTTTTCCCTTTTTTCTTTCCCTCTTTTTATTTATTTTTTTTTTAATAGATTCCAAACTACAGCAAAACAGAAAAAGGCTGGGAAGCAATAGAAATAAATCTACTGTCTTTTGAGCAGTGTTGTTCCATTAGGTTTTTGCTTCTTTGGAGTTCTTAAAGTACGAACTGAGAATATAAACCATAGAGAATTGAGAATATTGAAGGTTTTATTATATTTGTAGTTGAGTACCCGCAATTCCCACTGTCCCCATGATGACCTGGGGTCTTGAATAGTCCATGGTATTTCTTTGCACTTTGCACAACTATTTGCAAAGAACTGCAGCCGAGATGTTTCATTCAGCCACTGGTAATGTACCCATGAAAACAGCAGTGCCTACGGTGGGCACTGCAGCCTGCTCTGCTGAGCCCTGTGGAAGGTATCTGCACTCCTTCTTTGTTTTCCCTCTGCATAGCTTTTGAAAAGGAGGAGGCATGTGTGGAAGAGGGATGGCATGGAGCAACCATTGGGGATTTTGTTTGTTTTTCTGTTTCTTCCAGGCTGTCAGATTAAATAGCCAAATGAATTCACCCGTATTTCGCCTTTTTAGTTTTATTGTTTTGTAGAAGAAAAGCCTTGTGACTCTACAAATAACACTGGTTCCTATGAGGGAGGGAGCAGCAAGCACATCGCTCAGCCATTCAATATATTTTGTGTGTTTTAAAAATCCTCTTTGTGCTGGAAAAGCACAGAACTCCCAATGCATCACTCACTGTAATGTTGTACCAGCAAAGTCTGCCCCTGGTTCCAGAAGAATGATCCCTGTCCACGGAGGCCTGGAGGCACTTTTTGCCTCTACTGCTCCTTTTCCTCCATCTCCAGGCTATAGCCACAAGCACATGCCTTGGTTTGGATACAGATCTCTACTGCATGTTTGTCCATGAGGAAGCCATACAAGATCATGCCCCTACCTGGTACCCAATGGTAAGGAGATGGTGACAAACTCAGTTATTCTCATTGTGAAACTCAAACCTTTAGACTTCAGTTTAAAGACTCTTGTATCCCCATTTCTTATTCTCTGAAGCTCACTTACCTGTTTCCAAACCTATGAAGTCATTTACTGTGGGGGATGCTCTATGCTGTCCTGAGGGAGTAAACATGAACCAGCTTGCTTCCAGTCTTTGAGAGACTACCCCCTACCCCCGCCCTACTCCTTGCCATGCCAGAGGATGGTTTCCTTACTCTCATCCTCCAAACACTGTCTTCCCTCCTGGTTGTGGGCAGGAATCCCTTCAAGCTGTTTCCTTCTCACTTTGGCAGGTCTTCTAACACAAGAACTGGGGCAAATGAGATATGGGGACACGAATCTCTCTCTTTTTTTTTTTTTTTTTTTCCACTGTAACTACCTCATCCAATGAAAACTTTGCTGTTTTCTGATAGGTCCCAGAGAGTGTCACCATCTCAGCCTGTATCGCTCTACAGAAGTATTTACTGAACTGCAGTGGGAGTCTGAGTCTGCAGCTCAGGGCTTAGAGTGACCAGTGGAACTTAGTCTGCATCCACATGTCTGCTCCAAGGCCAGAAGTGGGAATAGGACTCAAATTTTATGTAACTCCCTTGTATATCCAGATAAATATTATCCTGAGGATGTTTCTTTCTT